>WOFM01000126.1:3106009-3373138 GCA_011428145.1 Ericerus pela
AAAATTTGCAAAGGAATTCAGGAAAATGAATAATAAAACATAATTAACCGTGAGAAGAAGTTCCACCACACAAACTACAGTACAAAATCAGTAGTTTCGCAAAAACGAATCAAAAAGCAAAAAACCAAGTTTTTCGACAAAAAAAAAAAAAAAAACTAACCCAGCAATGCTTCGCTAGAAAACCCAGTTTGCAGATGAAGAAAAAAATAGAGATGGAGATGAGAAAGAGAGAGACAAATGGAAAAATTCTACGAAGACTGATGTTTTATCGCTAAAAACCACTTTTACAGATTTTTTGTTTCCAGTTTTCTCGAAAATTACCGAACCGATGAACGCCAAACCTCTTTCAGATCTGCTTTCATAAAATAGCTATCTCTCATAAGAATTTCAACCTTATCTATATGGTAGTTTTCTCAAAACCGAGAACATATCTAAGCTGCATCTGCGTCACTGCCAAAAAATATGAAGTTCTTCGAGAAATCGATAAAATATTATGTGAAAAAAATATCACAAACAATAGATAGATTACTGGTATCCTCAAGGGTGGTTATGCCCCTCTATTCATCTTTAATTGCGCAATGACTCAGAACTGGAAAAAAAAGTATTTTCCCTTTCAATGTTTTTTCTTTCAACGATGAATATTTTGATTCTCCATTTTTTCCGCATCATCTCGTTTAAACACGGATAATACATTTCAAAGTAGTCTAAGAGCTGGTTTTTCAATCACCAGCTAAGAAATAATTTAACAGTCAGATAGCTATAAAATCATATTCAACTGTAAGTTGCTAGTTGAACTAACTTAGATCTTAATTGAGGATGGAAAACAAATAAAAATTTTTATAAGCAATGACACAAGAAGTTTTGAATAAATACTTTTCGATGGCTCGGGGATTTGAACCGCCTACTTGACTAAATACCATAACACAAAATTGTCACCATCACCCAAAATACAGCACTGTATACATTTGGCCATTGTGCTGGGTGATGGTGTTATGAGAGAATACACCGATATATGTGGGCAGGTAACTGCCACACCACTCCCCTCCATTATAGTGGAGTGTCAAGTACGACCAGATGGAGGCGTAGTGTTTTAGACAAGTAGGAACTTGTATAGGCATGATAAGATGCCTCTCCTCATCCCTGACTCAACCAGAACACACTAAGATGTCCATCGTCCACATCACCATCACATCTGGTAGGTGACAAACAACTACTTGCAAACATATTCAAAAGATGGCGCCCTTGCTCACTTTCTTGAATCACATCGAGGTCACAAATCTAGGCATTCAGTCAGTTTGGGGATTCGAACCGCTGACCATACTGAATACCAAACTCAATCATCACTATCACCCAAAATACAGCACCGTATACACTCAGCCATGGTGCTGAGTGATGGTGTATGAGAAAATACACCGATATATGTGTGTGGGTAGCCGCCACACCTACCATAACTATAAGCCACTAATAGAACAACTATTTTCAACACAATATATCAAATCATTAATTTGTTATCTTTTCAAAGCAGTAAAAGAACTGAAATAAGGTCACTGATTGATGCACTCTAAACAAAATCACACAATTTACATGCATTTAGTTAATGGCCTGGATTCTTTCGTTCGTACTTAATTAACTAATGATTTTTTTACGTAATTTATGCGTAGGCTACAACAGAGTTTTCACTTTTTCCCCTTTTCTTACATAGTGTTCAATTTTTGCAACCACTCCAAATATAACAGGTTTTTAATTCTCTCCATCATAGACTAATCAAATAAGGGTGTTGAAAAATAATTAATACTTAAGAAAGGCTGGACGCCTAGAATATGATGGGAATGATCTTCTGTGAGAACGACGAAAATTCTCCTATCCATACCTTGAGCTTCCGCCAGAAGGAGCTCAAACGTGTGTTAATTTTCGTTTTTTCGATTTTCCTTGATTAATGAGCGATATATATACCTCAATATAAAAATGATGGACATAAAATTTTTTGGAAAAAGTTTCTAAGCATTTTCTTTCGTAACTGTCATACAGATTGAAATACAGGGTAGTAAAGCAGGATGTTTTCCTCTAAATAATAACGATCGGTATTATTTCTCAATATACTGGGAAGCTGAAAAAAGAACATGCACATAAAGATGAACAAAAAAATTATCATTATATTTGATGCCTGTCTGTACATATAATGTCTCCGATAATATAAATTAACCATTGGAAAAATAGTGTAAAAAACTGTTGTTCTATCATAATATACAGTTACAACGTTATACTTGTACACTTAGGTCAGTCTCTATTATAAAGCAGTATAAAGAAAAAGGTTCACTTTCATTTTCACGACAAGAAAATCTCCCAACATCTATTTTCACAAAATCTATCAATTATGAAAAATTATACGAACAATAAAAAAAATATTACCCACCTCATCTACTAGGCTATTACCTACTAGAAAAAAAATTTGTGAAACTTGATTCAGGGAAAGTGGATTTGTGAAAAGTTGTTAAAATAGATAACGTAAAGTTTGATTTGGCTGTCGTGAATTTTTTGATTCGTGAAAATAGGCGGTTACCAAAAAAGAGTGTACTCATACACGATTTTATGTTCAAAAAGGTTTATAACAAATATACAGTGGGCAACATTTTATCTGGACAAATCAGACAGAAGGAATTTTATCCAGATTAACCGGAAAATTTGATTACGTAGCGGACACAAAAAATAGCTAAAAATAATGGGAGGAGTGAAAAAAATCAAAAAATCTTATTCTTAGTATTTACATACGTATAAGTAGTTGTAGGTAGACAATATATTGGTAATATCAAATATGTATACAATTATAGAACCTACTAACTATCCCTAACCTATATATTAGACTGTTATGGGTCATTCAAGTTGAATTTAAAAAACAAATTAAATGAAAAAATCAATTTAACTTCCGAAAAAAAAATCAGATGAAAACAAAATACTTACTAGCTAAAAAGAGAAAAATCAACTGAAAAATAAATTTAACTTTGAAAAAACGGTTAATTGGGCTTGTTTTTGGGATTTTATTGTCCGTATTATCCAAAAATGTGTCCGGATTAAGTTGCAAAAAATGCATGAAGATGTCGTGGGCTCCGCCCCGACCCTCCTGCGCACAACGCAATGCACAGGAGTGGTTAATAGGCACTGACGCTGAGGTAGTTGCGGTAGTATGAGCTCTGACTTGCGTGAAAGATCATCATCTATTTTGTTGTCCCTTGGACGTTAAACTAATTTATAATGTTAAGGAACTATTAGCCCACTACATGGTAGCAGGAGCAAGTAGTTAATCCTTAGCAAAAATGAATTTGCCTTTGAGAAAAGACATTTTTAATAATTATTTCGTTTTGCTTTTGAAAAAAGACATTAAAGAAATAAAATTTTTTCTGAAAACTTTGAATTCTTCACGAATTTGGTTTTTATATGCCTTTGAAAAAAGACATAGAAGAAAAAATTATTTACAAGCTTCCACTAAAATCGGATTATTCATATAATTCGATAAACTCTCGAAAATCTTAGATAAAATAATATTTTTTCCCTCTGATAATTTCAACACATTAGCATCTTAAAACGTGCTTTTGGACTATTTGAATTAATCTATCTTCCCACCTAGTGAGAAATAGTTCCCAAATTTTAGGCTAACAAATAAATTTTTGTAAAAAAAATTCATTTTTCTACGCCACCCCCAGAGTTAGTGAGAAAATAATTCGTTTTTGTTTCCTCTATTAAACTAATTCTGAACAAAAAAATTACTTCTTCGTATTTCACAAAGAAATTTTTTTTCTTACGATTAATTTCGTTTGCTTCGCCCAGCAAATATTAGTCGTGAGATATTAAAACGGCTGAATAAAATATTTGCTGCGATAATTTGTCGTTAAAATAATTCGCTAACGCCGAGCGCAGAGATAAAATATGTAAAAAACCTCTGACTCGGATACTTTGCTTAAAAAAAAAACAAAGAAATTGAATTAAAAAAAAAAATGCATACGTCGTTTTATTTCCATGAATACGACTTTGTTGACTCGTATTCACAGTAGCCAACGTTTCAAGGCCATTAATGGCAACCAATTTGTGCATTTACTTGCACAAAAATCAAAAAATATGACGTAGTGATGCGTATAAAATACACACCACTACGAACACAAATATGCAATGTAGCCACCCTACCAGCACGGCTACACACGTACATTGTAACCTACACACACACAAACACAACGAGAGCATACAACTACAACACCTGAGCATGCGCATCCTGTTGTAGCGAGCACAGTAACCATTTTGTTGAACCTGTCCTCACGTTTTTAACCTGTTTTTACACCGATGAATTACTATGCTCTTTAATTAATGGTTTTTCTCTCGTATTTTCATGCTAATTTCATTAATTAACATTTATGCATATTTATTTGTGTGTGTTTTTTCCTCGCCGCTACAAAACGTCGATGTGCAATTTTTTTACGCGCTTCTAACTTTGTTTTTTCGCCGCCATCAATATTTTTTTTGTTGTTTGAAATTCGCAACATTTTTATTTTTTTCTTACGCAAAAATTACATGGTGTAGTGGCCCAATACTCCCTCATCATATTATAAAAATACATCTTCCCACACACCCATGGCCAAGATCCTTGACTGCGAAACTTGCATCATTCAATTTGCTATTACAAATAAATATACGACGATATGTCAGACAACCAAAACATGGATGTTGACCCAAATCTAATCGTTGCTGATCAAGGTGCTGACCAACAAGAGTGACCATCGGTTCCACTAGAACCAGTTGTTCACATTCTTCCAGTGACTCAGGGAACTGAGCCACAAGAACAATCACAACCAGCTGCTGCGGACAATCCACCCCCTGCCAATGATCGACAAGGAGAATCATGGAGTTCGCAACAGCCACCCCACCATTCACCTTCTTCTTCTTCGGGTGAAAGTTACACTGGTGATACGGATGATAACATCTCCATTCACTCGAAGAACTCGACAACGTTTATTGACTTCTATCAAGCTAGTATTTGGGAAGCCAACGATTATATCGAGAAGTTGGAGAAACTTCTCAGAAGTACAAAACTAAGAGCTGACAAAGCTCTCAGTAAGTTGACGGCCATCGTAAAGATGATAAAGGAACTCCAGAAGCCGCCAACTGGAGTTACCATGGAAAACTTAATGTTGGCAAAAAAGAAAATTCGTCAACTTTATGAAATTGAAGGCAAAATTAAACAACGCTTTAAGACGCCTAAGCCAATGCAAGTTGACTTAGAGCAACAACAACAATCTTCCGATCCTACAGCATCTCGACAATGTAATGCCAAAGTAGTGCAACAGGACCTCGACCGATGGGCCGAGGAGGAGAGACGTGCCGCTGAAAAAGCTCGAGCCGAGGAAGCTCGACTCGAGGAAATCGCAATTCAGAAGGCAGTAGCGGAGAATCTTCACGTTATTAAGAAGATTTTGAACAAAGAGTCCGAGTTGGAACTTGCCAAGCGTGATCTTCAAAATTTGAAGATCCACATAGAGAATCGCTTTGGCATTCCCTATGACGAGTTCCAGCTCAGACACCTTGTGATCTCAAACTTGCCCCCTGTTGGACAAGGTATAAATTTTAATATTAATTCTGAAAATTCACTTTCTCAGAAACGTAATAATGTAGACGAATTAACTGTTAATACTATGGCTCTGCCTACAAAAAGGCATCAACCCGAACCAATGGTAGTATCACCAGTTCATTCATCTATTTTTGACAAAACTACTGAAGGTCCATCACTTGCTGTGACCAGACCAGCTTTGTTTACTATTCCTTCCGCTACTACAGCTTTGGTACCAGATAACCTGATATCATCGCCCCAAACAAATAACAGTGATAAAAACATTTTTAAATTAATTCCTCGAATTTGGGAAATTGACCCTTCAGAATCATTAGAATCAGCTTCTATGAATCTGAAGGCACCTAAATTTGTTTTGAACAAATGGGATGGTGACTTAATTACCTATCCTGGTTTTTTAAATGGCTTCAAAAAATACGTACATTTACGTACGGATATAGCCATCCCTCAAAAAATTCATTTACTTCAAGGTGCCCTGCCGAAAGAAATTTCTGACAGGATTAATCATCTTTCTCCGGACAATATAGGCTACATCCAGAGGTTAAAATATTTGCATGACCACTATGGCGATCTTAGTAAATTAAGGGAGAAACTTTGGTATAAAGTTACTGCCTTTCCCAATTCTGACAATACCCTTCCTTCAATTCAAGATAGGATGGATGAACTTGCAGTCTTGATCGATCAGTATCGACAAGCTACTGAAATAGTTGATGAAGAACAATTATTTAATATTGCTGTAAAAAAGTTTCCTTTTGGATCTTATATGAATAATTTAAAATCGAGTCAGCGAAATGTTAATAATTTATTCTCGGCTATAAGGGAGTTTATAAAAATTCATGAGTTAGTTGAATTGAAAGTCAATCCAACCAATAAATCTCAAGAACAAACCCCCGGAACTGACAAAGCCAACAATCAAAATTTTAACAATGTAATAAGCCTAAAGGAAATCAACTTTTTTCTGTACCTTCTGTTACCAAAGAAGATACAAGAACTTTTTCGAGAGAAAAGACTAAACCCAATCCCAGAAATTGAAAAAGCAAGAAATGGACTAATAGGCCGACGAGAAATGCTAAATCATTTTTTGTTGCAGGTTCGTCGAAATCTGGCCCTGAGGTTCCGGACCAAAGTCAATATCAACGTCAACAGCAGGATGCCCTGGCTTCCGGGACACCTCATGTAAAACGTGCTCTACCTAAGACAATAATGAAGATGGACCCGTACCCCAATTTGGACTGTATCTTCTGTCTGAATGGACGTCACTGGTCCCATCTTTGTTGTCATCCTAGGTACAACACGCTCCACGGACGCGTAAAAGCGTACCAGGTTCGGAATTTATGCTTTAAAAGTGGAACTCCGCACGGGTATGGGACTTGTCCCATGCCCCCGCCAATGTGCTGCCAATGGTTCAACTGCCTGTCAACAGAGCACCACACAAATCTCTGCTCCAATGCTCCGTATCCACTGAACATTGCAAAGGCGCAAGGATGGGTTGAAGCTTTGCGAGACCGAAAGGCCGCATCTTCACCTTACAAAAGAGATGATGAATAAATCGAGTTACCACCCAAACGTGACGCTTGAGCTGACGGAGGAGCAGCGCCAAGGCCTACCTCAAAACAGTGAGTCGATTAATTTCAATACGATTAATTATACAGTCTTTCTTTTTAGGCTTTGAATCGTATGCTCATTCTTCAAATTTAGATAAACCCATAAAAATTTGTGGATTTTTCAATAGCGGCAGTCTTCGCACATATATTGTGCAAAGATACGCGTTTCACGACCTTAAGCTTAAACCTTCTGGTAAAGAAATTTTAACGCTTATGGGTGTGGAAAATTTAAATACAAGCAAGATTACATCTTACTTGGTTCATTTTGATCTTTTGCTCCCAGATGGAACAAAGGTACCTATTAAAGCAAGTACTTTAAGTAGTATTTCGCATAATTTAAAACAACAAAATATTAAAACTTTTAAAGCATTGTTCTCAAAATGTAAAAATATTAATTTTTCGACACTTCCTCAGGAGCATACGATTCACCTTTTAGTAGGTAACGATCTTATGTGGTCTTTCACGAAGAGTGTTCGCACAATTTCTCCAAGAACGTGGCTAATTAATACGCCATTTGGCCATATGTTAGGTGGAGTTTTAGTTCCACCTGATGAAAGTGACCTTTTTACACCAGTGTTCTTGACATCACCTCAAACTGTTGAAAATCTTTGGAGGCTCGATGTATTAGGTATAGAGTCTCATAATTTCAGTCAAGTTGAAGCTGAAGCTGAAGCTTTGCGATTGTTTTACAAAGATGTTAAATTAGTTAACAACAGATATCAGATTCGGTGGTTATATAAAAACTATCCCCCACCTTTGGAGGATCATTTTAATCTTTCGATCGAGAGACTTGAACACCACTTGCCGAAGTTACGACAATCTCAAGAACTCTTTGAAAAGTGCACCCAATATTTTGAAACTCTCATCGAGTTACAAATGATTGAGAAAGTGAATTCTCGAAGTAAGCCTGAGTTAATCCATTATATGCCCCATAAAGGCATCTTGGACTTAACTAAGAGCACTCCACTCCGAGTAGTTTTCGATGGATCTGCCAAACCTAAAAACAGCAGCCAATCGTTAAATGACCGTATGTTCAAAGGCTCAAACCTATTACCGGATTTGTTGAAGATTTTGATGACTTTTCGGAAAGATAAAATTGGCATTATCGCCGACATTTGTAAAGCTTTTCATCAGATTCAACTTCACCCCGATGATAGGGATGTATGTCGTTTTATCTGGGTAAAGGATCCTTTTAAACCTTTGTCCAGAGATAATATAATTATTTATAGATTCCAAAGAGTACCCTTCGGAATTATCACTGCTCCTTTCTTGTTAGCAGCAATTTTATTACATCATTACCAACAAGTTGATCCTGAATTCAGTAAAAAGTTTGCAGATCACATTTATGTTGATAATTTAGTTACTTCCCTCCCTATATACGAGGAAGGTTTACAACTTTATAAGCGTTCTAATGACATAATAGATGCCATTTCCATGGAACTCGCTCAATGGAGCACAAATGATGAAGCCTTGAAAAAAGACTTCGAACCTTCGAAAGCTCTAGATAAGCCAATTATTAAAGTTTTAGGCCTTGTTTGGGATATGGTAAAGGACATTGTGTATATGCCCCCAGTAACCACTCAAACAACAATTTGGTCTAAACGTTCATTTTTACAAGCAATGTCTTCTTTTTATGATCCCATGGGTTGGTTCGCACCAGCCTTTATACCATCTAGGACGTTTATCAAACACCTATGGTTAGAAAATTATAAATGGGACGAACCTATTTCACCACAGCTTCAAAAGTTAGCTACGGTACTTATCGAAGACCTTCACCAAACTACAAATTATTGTTTTCCGAGGCAAATCTACCGTGGAACTTATAATCCAAACGATTGCGAGCTCCATGTCTTTGTAGACGCTTCACAAACTACCTATGCGATGGCTTCTTATCTATGTTTTAAGAACGCGGAGTCTGGTACAGCATCGCAACATTACCTCATAGGCAAGACGAGAGTCGTGCCTATGAAATCAATTACTATTCCGAAATTGGAGTTGATCGCAGCACTCATCGGTGCACGTGCTATACAAACTGCTCGTAAACCCGCGGATTTGAACAACTGCCCAACTTTTTTATGGTCGGACAGTAAGTGTGTTCTAACCTGGTTGACAGAATGTAAAATTCAACCCCAGATTGTTTCCAATAGGGTTAATGAAATAAAAAACATTCCAAATGTTCAATATCGTTATGTGCCATCAGCAGATAATCCTGCTGATGTAGGATCTAGAGGAGCCACTGTCAAAGACATGCTTCAATCTCTTTGGTGGACAGGTCCAGCCTGGTTATATTCAGACTATCAATCCTGGCCACCGACTGATCTCCATATCATAGAATCGTTACCAGATTTGACACAGAAAGAAATTTCTACGCCAGTTTTCTGTACTTTACGACAATCTTTGGGAAATTTGAAAAAATTTTCTGAAACTTTTCGTGAGAGCTCAGATTCCATTTTTGATAATCATCGCACTGCGAAGATGAGAAGAATCGAGAACTCTCGCAAACAACGATGTCCTACATTCCTTTTAGAACCTAAATCGAATGTTTGTAAACTACAAGTGCCAGTCTGTCCAGCTGACACAGATCGTAGTCAGGACCCATTTTGTTGTAATAAAACTGACTTTGAAGGTTTACCTACAGCAGGCCCTCCAAAGAACGATCCTTATTATTAAACTCCGTGGTTGAGCTTTATACATCCACCTTTAAATTCAATAAACTTATAAAGACATTCTATATGTGCCTTTTTGCTATACGACATTTTTGTGCGAAAAGACTACGTAGAACACGGTCTGTAGCACCTTACGTCATGTTACCCAAAATCTTTCAATTCGGATTGATGGCTTTCATCTATTCCGATCAAAAGAAACATTTCAGAGAACTCTTTGATGTGTTGGAAAAATTAGGGCCATAGAGTGATGTGACCTATCAAAAATTTCATATTGAGCTTGATAAATCGGGTTTGCTACAGTTACGGAACTATATTGTAAAATGGCCTCATTTGGATGATATTCTATCACCTACCCTTTTGCATCCTGATTCCCACATGACTAAGTTAATTCTGCTTGAAACGCATTTGAATAATAGCCATGCTGGACCTAAGTTTACAATAGCTTCGTTTTGACAAAACTATTTTGTACCTCGTGCATCTAAATTACTTTCAAAAGTATTGAAAAATTCTTGTATGGAATGTAAAAGGTCTAACAATAAGCCTTACCATCAACCGACCCATTCGGCGATGCCAGACTTTTGTTTAGTAACGTTTACACACCCGTTTACCTACACGGGTGTGGATATTTTTGGTCCTTTTCAAGTTTTTGATGAGTTCCTACCTAAAAAGAAAAGACAGATGAAAGCTCTGACTTCACCTGTTAAAAAGAAATGGATACTTATATTTACTTGCCTTTCAACTAGGGCAGTATATTTTATTTCGGTTTTGTCTCCAACTTCAGGCGAAATATGGACAGTGTTTATCACATTTTTGCTGTTCGTGGGACACCTAAGTTATTGTTGTCCGATAACGCTGCCCAGTTCCATCTCATCTCTACGTATTTGCCCTGTAGCAGATAAGTTAAATGAAAAAGGCATTGAGTGGCATTTTACTCCACCCAAAGCATCTTGGTATGGTGCCCCGTATGAACGTTTAATCGGAGTTTTCAAACAATCCTTTTATCACTTTGTTGGACATCATCCTGTGCATCAGCACAATTTCCAGGCAGCCTTAAAAAATATTCAGGTAATGATCAATGAACGACCATTATGCCCTGCTGCAGATGAAGCTGAACAGTTAACTTTAACTCCAGCCCATTTCCTGCACACGATTTTTAGAACTTTTACACTTGATCTTGATTCAGAGCTGGCTGAAATTACGCCAACTTCGAAACAACTCCAAACTTTATGGAGAATAGACCAAGAATACATTCACAAGCTTTGGGTAACTTGGAAACGATATTATCTAATACACTTGAGAGATACTACTCCCAAGGGTGTACCTAATGCCTATCGTACTTCTCCCTTTAAGCCAGAAGTAGATGACTTGGTCAACATATTAGATTTTATTAATAAACCAGGTGTCTACAAGATTACTAAAATTGTAGAACTTGAGAAATCCAGTGATGGAGAAATCCGCCATGCTAGAATTGAACTCCTAAGCAAGATACTGACCTCACAGCCACTAAAGTACTCTGCACCTTTGGAGCTCAATTGCTCGAAACCAGTGGTTACCAATTATGTTCCACCTAAGTAGAGCCTTATTCTGAAAGACTTCACAACCTATGCTAAAGTGGACTATATTAAACTTGATTGTTCTACATATTTCCGACCCTAACTGTCTTCAGGGGGCAGTCAAAATGATGGTCTGAGGTCCAGGTGACCTCTAACCTAGCTTTTTTTTGACACCCACTGCTGTCATCGAGCACTTTTCACGAAAAAACGCGGACAGTAGGTGACAGTGCATGCATGCAACTTATCTTAGATTTAATTATCTAAGTGACAGATTTAATTACCTCAGTTAATTAGAATTCGCTAATTTCCTTTCTTATCCTTTCAGAAAATGAATTTTATGGCCATTAGATTCATATGTCTCTCCTCCGTCGCATTAGCAGTTCACCATCCTGAAGCCAAAGTATTTTTTACTCAGTAGTTATATTTTATTATTTTACTTTAGCATATATAAGTTTGTTTTGTATAATTTTTTATTATACATTTCATATAAACTTGTTGTGTCGACCAATTTTTTCTTTCAGATCAATTTTTTTTTGAAGGGACCTCCGAAGGCCCCTTCTAGGTACACTGCCCCCAGTGTTGTGGGCTCCTCCCCAACCCTCCTGCGCACAACGCAATGCGCAGGAGTGGTTAATAGGCACTGACGCTGTGGTAGTTGCGGTAGTATGAGCTCTGACTTGCGTGAGAGATCATCATCTATTTTGTTGTCCCTTGGACGTTAAACCAATTTATAATGTTAAGGAACTATTAGCCCACTACAGAAGATAGATATGTTCAATCTATTCCTAGTAATTTTGGCTCACTTACTGTACTTCAATAGCAAAATGGGAGGAATTTGACGCAATTTGATTCGATTTTTTAGAAATAATCGAGTTGATTTTATTTTTAGACAAGATTAAAAATAGGATAAATACAATTTCAGTTGTTTCACAATGAACTGACCCATAAATCTTTTTTTGCACACAAAATGGCGTACGAGCTTAGCTCAAATGATAGTTACAACAAACAAGAAAAATGCTTTGAAACTTTTTTTGCACCAAATTTTATGTGAGTTCATTATTTTTATACTGAAGTAGTTTTATTGTACATCTCAATCATTTAGGAAAATTCAAAATACTAAAACTGATTATAGAGAACATTTTCTTTTGTTAAAGACCTATGATATGGGTTGGAGATGTTTTGTAACTCAATCAGGAGACTACTCACAATATTTTAGACGATAAATCTTTACTACACATTAATTCCTTTTCAACCTCATTTTTATGTAGATTTTCGAAGAAAATCTGCATATTAAAATTGATATAGTCTCAAGACTCAGGGTCGGGGGTAGGTTTGTTTTTCGTCTCATGACCCATGGAAAATTTTGGCACTACTGACTGAAATTCGATTCCTGGTCATTTTACAGAATACAAAACACCGAATAGAAAATTAACAAATTACTATATTTGACCGAATTCCGATTTACCAAAACTGCTGTACCGAAAGACTTTTCACCCAAACATATGTTTCTCGAATACCAATTACCATTTTGAATTTTAATAAAAAGAAGGAAAAGAAAAATTCCAACCCGAGTCTTTTTAATTTAGGAAAAAAAAAAAACACACCTCACCTTATCACACACTGTACAATAAAGCTAAAGAGAAATGCCCATTTTCAAGTATTTAAAAAAAAATAAATAAATAAGGCATAAAACTTTTGGTTTTTAGGTAGAAGCGTCTTTAAATAAAATGGATTCGGTATAACTGATTTCGGAATAATTAATGGTCATTCGGTAAAAAGGATTCGGTAAAACGTCAGGATACCTCGAAATTCATACATACATATTTCTATTTATCACCGACAGGTCGTAATTTTTATCCATTATTCATGAAATTTGGTACATTATTTTGATCAAAAGAAGGATGAACAACCCTACTGTTTTTGGTCCAGATCAGCCAGATAGCTAATCTTGGATCTTTAGAGCTTTAATGGTTCCAAAATGGGTAATTTTTAAGAAATACACACAAAATTTGGTAAAGAGTTGAATATATTATATTCTAACATTTTGAAAAATTTGGTTTTAATCAGTTGAACAGTTCATTCATTATAGTGATCTGAAAAAATCTCTAACTTATTGATAAGAAGAGAAGATAAATTTCGAATGAACCAAAGAAGCTGGTCAAAAAGAAGGCTTGCTGTTATTTTATTTGCTAAGCAATCATTTAATTACTTTCGTGCGTTTTTTTGTAACTTCACAATACAATTATGAATTTCCGCAACACTTCCTTTAATCTTACTAACCTAATTTCTGCGAAAATGTTTTGGATAAGTATTTTTATTTTAGATGATTGTAAAATACATCATACTGACAATCTTTTCATGCTAGAAAAAAGTTAATTGCAGGCCAACAATGTTCAACAAACAAGAGTAGCAGAAAATTGTCATTTTCCACCATTTAAAATGAACCTATGCGGAAAACAAATTTTTCCTACAATCAGATAATTAGGTACTGGCGGCTGTTAAATTTGTTTTCAATTTCGTGTTTTATTTGTTTGCACCTACCTATTTGGCCACCAACTATGTAACTCTAAAATTAAAATAGTATACGCAACAGAATTGGATAGTACGCGTTACCTTGGGCAACTATGTCACTTGGCTTCGCCTTACATCCCAAAAATCGCCCTTGAGAATTCCATACTTTCCATTCCTGTTGCGTAATCTACTATTGATTTTTTTAATATTTATTTATTGATTTTTTTTTAATATTTATTTGTTTATTTATTTAGTTTGTTTTGTTTTTTGGTTTTTTTTTTTTTTTTTTTTTTTTTTAAATATCTACATTTTTTTAGCGTCTTTGAGCGAAATTTAAACCCAGTTGAAATAAACTAATACGCCCTCTTAATGCCTACCGTAAGATTTACTTTTAGAAGGGGGTTATAAATTGATGAAACAATTTTGCAAGGGGAACATGCGAAAAAATTTTTACAGGTATTGTAGGTAGTTTGGTGTTTTCTTCAGCCTGGTGTAATTTGACACCCAAAAAACCCCAATGAATCGGCCCTGAAGCCTTCTTTATAAATATTTGTCTGGAAATTGCTATTTACTTCGAAATTAAGGCTCTTTCGGGCCCTCTGAAAAAGTTTGGATTTGATACTTTTGGTACCCTTCCCCCTCACTTTGATCCCTGCATTTTCCAGTGAGGCTTGCTGTGCTAGGGTAATTTAAATATTATTTGACAGAGTTAATCATAATCACTCAATTAATGTTTTCAGAATAAAAATTACAGAATGTCATTTAACAAAAAAAAAAAAAAAAAATTAGAAGTAAAATGAAATGAGAATTTGAATCTTTTGGAACAAAACAAAGCGGGAATATTATTCTACAAAAATACTGTTCTAAGCGCATATCAAACTTATTACAAATATAGGTGGATGTCAATACTAGGTCCAATATATTCAACTAAACACAATAAATATGAATATATATATTTGTGTGTGTGTGTGTGTGTGTATGTGTGTGTTGTTATACATAAATATAATAAAATTTATGAGCATGATAATCAAAAATACGAGCAGGTGATAATAAGCGTCCAAACATATCAACATTTCAAAAAAACCTTTTGAGGGAAGTATTGCCTTAAGGAATCTCAAACATCAGGAGTGAATGAATATCTACCTTTTGTCATTAGAATGGATAAAAAATATTTCTATTTAATTTGAAGCTTCGAAAGACAAATTGTATTGATCAAAAAGAAAGTTGTTAATAAGATTTGAACTTATGAATGAACTAACAGCTGAAAAGATGATAACTGCATAGTACATGACACGCTGCTGCAGTGATTGTTGAGTTGCCTACCTTAATTTTTCCAATAATGCTATACAGTTGATTTTTTTTTCAAGTTACTTCAAGTCGATCATTTTAGTGGGTTACCCAAAAAAAAAAAAAAGTTATTGGTCGTATCAAAGAAAGAATAAAAAATTCCAAAAAAGAAAACAAAAAAAAAAAAAAAAAAAATCAATGTTGCGTGAGTAATTCAATATTTTTAAATTACTTCAACAATTAAGATAAAATACGAATATTTATCTTTTATTAAATTTGAACTTCAATTTATTATAAACACATTTAAACTTAAACTTATTACTAATACTTAATACTAGTGAGACCTGATATCCATAACATCGAGTATGGACCTTAACCTTTCTACTTGACTGTCAATTCAGGAATGACCATGTCTTCGAAATGAAGATATGACATTACTTTTGTTTTCTTTGTTTCAATCAAAAGATGGCCGACCAAAAAGGTGGCATGATACGGAACATCCGCCAAATATGACACTTCATTGTCAGCATATCTGATGGTGTCCGTCCGTGAGAAGCTAGGTAGAATATAGACAGCTATTATTCCGAGAATTAGGAATAATAGTTGTCTATAATTTGTTTGAAACGTTTTTGTAGACGAAGTGAATCATCTGCAAAAACAGGACGGAACAAAGGTCCCCGGGCAAAAGAAAGCCCGAAGCTCCTGCTTCGTTAAATTTTTGTGTTCCTGAAAGTTTATTATTTTAATCTATTATATTTTTAATTCTAGTCGTAAAACAATATTATCTTTTCACAAATATCCTTTAATTTTACGTTGCGGAATTGATCATCGCCTAAAAATATAAAATTTGTCATTTGAGCATAAAAATTTATTTTTTCAAATGGACTTAATTGAAATAATTTGGCATAATTAAATTTCTTATGCTTTTTTAATGCTAATTTATTATATTTTACTACAAAAATGGACTTAAAATTATGGACCATTAACGATGTATTGCTCCCAATGCCAAATCATTTATTTGATTGTGTGCATTGATAGCAACACAATTTATTTTTAAATTTATGTAGACCAATATGGCTACTATGAGTGTTAATAAACTACACCAACCAATTAGTAGTAAATGTACCGTGTTTATTGTGTCTTGATATCCTAGATCAGGAATTTTCAGTTCTGCTGATTTCAGTCTTTCTTCTAGTTTATGAATTGGAGTTATTGGTGAAAGGGAAGGTATGTTGTCATGCCATTTATTATTGTAGGCGATAGACATATTTGGAAATTTTAATGATTGATGCAGGCTAAAATCAAGTACCATAAATTGATATATTGTCCAAACTAGTGGTAGGTGATGTTTGATGAGAATGTCCTTTTTAGGTTCATCTATAGATGGGAATCCTGCTGGAATGATTGTTTCTGCATTGTTTTCTTTCTGTAACTGTTGGATTTCTACTATACAAGGAACTGTTAGTAGGGTTGCTCCAGGCCATGAGTCATTTATGGCTATACTGGTACTTGTTTTTGTTATAGTGTTAACTGATATGAATGGATTTTTAGCATTTGTTATGGCAAATTGGTTCATCTCAATTTGTTTGACTACGATCTCTTCATGATTTATTTCGCATTTGAAGGTGCATTTCTTTATTATTTCTTCAAATTTCATTCCTTTGAATAATGCCCTTGCACAATTTCCTTTATTATTGGTTGTGCGGTCTTGTGGGAGAAAACATATCACGCTATGTTTGCCACAAAGATCAATGTCTGTTCCAGTTATGATTCTTATAGATCCATCAAATTTGTTGTGGAATAAGATCGAAGGTTCTTGATCCCAAGAGCAAATTTTATTGTCATGAGTTCGAAACACTAATGGAATAAAGTTGTATAATTCATATTTGGCATGAAGGTTCTGAAGTGGAATTTTGATTTCTATCTCTATTTCATTTCCTGTTAAATAGCAGTTTACTAATTTTGTTCTGTAATAGGACTGGATTGATTTCTCGTCTAAAACTACTGCAAAATTTGATTTTTCTGCGATTTTCTTGATTTTTAATAAGTCTTCTTTTAAAGTTGTTTCGTTAATGATTGTTGCTGGAAGATGGTTATTTTTGCAAGAAAAGAATAACTGGCTGAGTTAAGCATTTTCGGTGCTTAAACTAGCATGAAGAGTTTGGGCTGTGTCGAAGATGAGTTCTCTTCTAGCTTCAATAATTATTTCGTCATTTTGGTTTTGAATGGCCTCTTTTAATGCTTAGATGTTTTCATTTTAGAATTATCGACTTCTATCTTTTCGAAGTTTTTAATGTCATTTGTGACGTTAAATAATTCTACATGGCTTTCTATTACGGATTCTCGAAGTTTTTCGAATTGAGATTTTAGATTTTTCTCGTTTTCTATAAAATCGTTGCCTTGAGAAAGTGTCATGACATTGCAACACCATGTATCAAAGTCACCAAGGATTTGTATTCCACGTTTACTTTGTTTTGAAGGTTCTCTGTCAAATTCCTTGATAATTGCTACGTTTATTAGCTGAATATCTTTAATTAAATCTATGATCTTCAACATGTTTTTCGATCTTTGTATACACCATGTGTTTTCCGTGGATGCACAACTTTGCAATTTTTTTATTTCTTCAAGCCATTCGGGTGTTTCTATTTTCTGTCTTCTTGGAATTTTCAGGCTATAGACTATGGGAATTGTTTTCTCATAAGCCTTACTGAATTTATTTAATTCGAAATATGCTCCTGACAATGCACTAATTTTTGTTTTTAAGCTTGTGTTCTTGGTTTTGTATGTGAGTATGGTAATTATAATGAAAACGATAACAGCGAGTTTTATCATCTTGTGGTCTGAAATCATTACAAATCACATGAAATTTTGCTGTTAGATGCAGTATTATATTTGTCGGTACGTTATTTAGTTATCTTTCGACGCGGAGAAAAAAAAATTTATAAGGTGCAAAAATGTATATCGATGCACAATATTTTCTCGATTTTTATTTCTTTCTCATAAAAATATACATATGTGCGGAAATTACACCATCTGTGTTAGTGTGGGACTCTGGAATTCGATTCGCACTATTACCATCGAGTGTAGGCCTTGGGAGATGGCAGACTCCAGTATATTTCAATTGTTCAGCAAGAATTCATCTTGCTTTACAACTCGGATATATATGGAGGTATCGCAGTCTTCTCGGTGTATTCGACATGTTGATTCGTTTTGATTTTCTCCGTCCTCGTTCTTCTTTAGATTTGTAGTTCATGTTCCTATTAGTCGTAATTTTCTTTCTTTTGTATAAATTTTTATTTTTTTGTTTTTTTTTGTCATTTAAATTTAATGAACCTTAAGAGAGATTTCTTTTACAATTTTGATAAAATGTTGAGTTTAGATATGGATCGCGCTGGTGAGGATGTTCTCCAGGATATTCCTCTGTATCTGTCTCTGGCAGAATTACGCTCTCTGCCTAAATTTATGGTGCCTGACACAGGAATTGTTGAAACTTCGGAAAGTTTCATGCTCACACAGGTGTCTCTGCCGTATTTGTGTTGTTGGTCGCCGCGTTTTCCATGTTTATTCACTGGCGTTAATGGGCTTTGAAAGATTTTCAAAGCTATCCATTCATTCTTGGCAGCGGACTATGGTCCAATAGGAGTTGATGCGTACCAGAAGAATTTTCCTGGCAATTCTTTGAACACATTGTTTGGTTTGTGGAGGCATGTGATGCCTCAAAGTTTGTGCGAGTGTTGCTTGCAATCGATGGTACAGATTGCCTCACAGTTCAGCTACCTCTTCCCAGAGGCAAGTTTATGGAGGTGGGAAGGATCCGTGGTTTGCTTTTCAACACTTAACGTGAATTCATCTGACATTACCGGTTATGCCGTTGGTTTAAATCTTTTGACTGCTGTCATAATGGCGATGCAGCCCTTAAATTTTTGTGCTAAAGTTCGCTTTGCAATTACTAACACTGCTTATGCAAATACGATTATGGATAGGTCCCAATTTCAATACTTGATTAACTATCTTGTTTGTTTTTACTGGCAAAAGATCGTAATCAACGACACTCCTCATTACATTGAGGTTATGCGTGTTTTGGAGCTGTCAGAGAAAATAACTGTTCTGCGAGGAGCCAGTTCGAGTGGACCAAGTAAAATGGTACTGTCTAATCAACGCATGTTTTTGGTTCCTCGGCATCAACAGTTTAGGCGTCGGTCAGTTTCTCCTGAGCTCGAGCCTGCCGATCATCCCGAAGTTGAAGAGCAAAGCGAGACCAAGCCGAATGCTGGAGGGGCCTTTACTCATAATGCACAGGATGATTGGTAGATGGTGAGTAAAAAAAATTATACTTTTGAGGGGAGAAAATACGTACGCAAATGGTCCTTACAATATACATGAAGTTTATGTATAATTGTTACAAATTAAATTACAAGGGTTATAATACAGTGGTTCTGGTGGTGGTTTGGAGTATCTTTTCACGTATTCCTTCAAACTTAACTCACTCGGTTTTTTAATATCCTGGGGAAAAGGTTGAATAGGTAGAGACAAAGGTTGTGTTATACTTTTTCACTCATCACACCTATTGAACAATTTGATTTCATTCATATGTTGTTTATGGGTAATCGATTGAATCTTTCCTAAGGTTATCCTTCTTTTTTCTGGATCTTTTAGTTCAAATTTCTTTCTCCATTCTGAACAATCTTTCTCTTTTAATAAAGCTTCGTCATTAAATTATACCTTTTTATTGTTTTTATTTTTATTGCCAGATTTCTTTAAAATTCCTTTTCATGGTCTTCCTCTTGGACATTTGACAATGATTTTAATTCTGTCCTCTGATTCAATTTCTTCAGAGCTATTTTCTTTCTTTGGTCTACCTATTTTTCTTTTCGGATTAGACTCGGGAATATTTTCTTCATTTTCCGAGTTATCGGATGTAATATCTTCAATGTTTGATGGTAAATAAGCATTAGAACGAGCATTATAAGGCGTAAGTCTTCTTATATGAACTGTATCATCTATGCTATTTCCATCTTCAGAAGTATTGCGAATTACATAGTTTAAATCTGAAATTTTTCTCACTATTCTGTATGGTCCTAGAAATTTTGGTTTGCCCTTTCCATAATTTATTGGTGCTTTCAAGAGAACTAAATCATTAGTTTCATAAGAGATTTCTTTTCTTCCTTTATTGTAGCGTTCTGAATATTTGATTGCATTTTTTTTATCGAAATCTGGAATTGTTTTTCAAATTCAGTCTGTTTCACTTATCTGTTCTTCTCTGGTTTTACTGATAAGTGGTGACGAAATGTTTAAATTTATGGGGGTTCTCCTTTATAGCCGTGCATTAAGTAAAACGGATCATGATTATTTAAACCTTCAATTAGTGTCATATTATAGGTCAAAGCTACGTTATGCACGTGGTCTGGCCATTCTTCGCTATCGGTACTTTCGTATTTTGCTAACATTTTTTTTATTGTTCCGTTCATTTTCTCTACTTGTCCTTGAGTTTGCGGTGAATATGTTGTAGAGAAGAATATTTTGATACCGTTATTTTTACAATAATTTTGCACGTATTTGTTTGAAAAATGAGTTCCGTTATCACATGTAATCTTCGTCGGTTTTCTGTAATGACGTACTATTTCTTTTAAAAATTTAATTACTGAATGTGCGTTTGGTGGGGTTACTGCTTTAGTCCAACAATATTTTGTTGCCTTATCTATACCTACTATGACAAATTTCTTTTCATTGTTTGTGTTAAATTTTCCTATGTAATCAATTTGGATATGCACAAGGGGTATACATTCTTCAGGATTAATTGGTTTTAAATGTCCATATTTTTCGTTAATATTTTTATTAATTTGGCATTGATGGCACGAACGTACATGCCTCGAGACTATTTTAGGCATTTGCGTAAAGTAGTATCGAGCATGTGTTTTGGCAAGAGTTTTACATATTCCCAAATGTCCTCCCCTGCTTTGACTCTCATGACATATATTTAGTATCTGAGGCATGAGGGAGTCAGGAATTATTGGTACGGCATAATGATATTCAGAGTAATCATTGCTTTTCCATAAAATTCCATTTTCATCAAGAAAAAATGGATTCAGGTTAAGTGATCTTATTTTTAAACTTTTTCTTAACTCTTTTTCGTTGCCACCTTCTAAAATTTTTATTATGATTCCCCAATATTTGTCTTCACGTTGTAAATCCCATAAGTTGTGGATTTCCTGGTCTGTGATGTTAATTGGGTTCCCTATTTTGGAATTTTATGAAATTTCGGAAAGTTGAGAATTTGTGGACGCATTGGAGTTTCCAGATCTTTCCGAATTATCGAATGGGATGGAACTTCGATTGTCTTCCGAATTGTCACTTTCTACGTCTGAATCTTTTTCTTTCTTTTTCATACTATGTGTTATTGCTTTAATTTTTTTCTCTTGTTTAATAATATTAGGAGGATCAGGTGTTCCTTCTGGTATTATGAATTGACCGTTTCGAAACTCTGCATAATTGTCCTTTTCTTCTTCTTCGAGACAAGACAGATAATCTGCAATTTTATTATTTTCACCTTTAATGTGTCTGATCTTAAATGTATATTTTCCTAATTTCGAAATTAACCTATTTAATTTTGCGTTTGGTTTTTTCATTCGACTTTGATATGTTAATAGTTCATGATCCTTAAAAATATTAAATTCTTTGTAGACTGAAAATTCTCTGAAATATTCGCAAGTTTCGGTGATAGCCAACATTTCCAAATCAAAAGAACATAGATGTTGTTGATTTTTAGGAATTTTCTTTGAGAAATATCCTATAGGGTGTGGCTCTTTTGTTTTTCTGTCTACTTGCATTACTACTGGTCCTATGGCTGTTTTTGATGCGTCTACTTCGACATATGTTTCAGCATCAGGGTCGTAGATTGTAAGAATTGGATCTGAAGTGATTAATTCTTTTATTTTATCGAATGGTTTTTCTGCTTCGTCATTCCATGTTATTTTATTATTTGCTTTAACATTTTCTCTTCTTGTTAGGTCTGTTAATGGTGCTGTGATTTGGGAAAATTTTTTAATCATTTTTCGATAATAATTTGCTAAGCCAATAAATCTTCCTAGTTGACGTAATGTTTTAGGTGATTGAGCTTCACGAATTGGTTTAATGTTCTTATCTAATGGTTCTAATTTATTATATGAAATTTTATGTCCTAAGTATTCGATACTTTCATTGAAGAAGCTACTTTTACTGGTTTTAATTAGTAAACCTCCTTCAACTGGTCCTATGGCTCTTTTTGATGCGTCTACTTCGACATATGTTTCAGCATCAGGGTCGTAGATTGTAAGAATTGGATCTGAAGTGATTAATTCTTTTATTTTATCGAATGGTTTTTCTGCTTCGTCATTCCATGTTATTTTATTATTTGCTTTAACATTTTCTCTTCTTGTTAGGTCTGTTAATGGTGCTGTGATTTGGGAAAAATTTTTAATCATTTTTCGATAATAATTTGCTAAGCCAATAAATCTTCCTAGTTGACGTAATGTTTTAGGTGATTGAGCTTCACGAATTGGTTTAATGTTCTTATCTAATGGTTCTAATTTATTATATGAAATTTTATGTCCTAAGTATTCGATACTTTCATTGAAGAAGCTACTTTTACTGGTTTTAATTAGTAAACCTCCTTCAACTAGTACCTTTAGGACTTCTTCTAAATGTTCTAGTGTTTCTTCAAACGTTTTGCCAAAAACACAAATATCATCTAGATAGACTAGAACTTTGTCTTCTAGGATATGGTTGAATAAATCGGTCATGGTTTTTTGAAAAATGCTGGGGCTCGCACTTAATCCCATAGGGATGGAGTTAAATACGTAACTTACTCCTCCAACATTTATTCCTGTTACCGCTTTTGATTCTTCATCAAGGGGAATTTGGTAGTATCCTTGATTGAAATCAATTGTTACAAAGTATTTCTTATCTCGCAACACATCCCAAATTTCAGGGAGACGAGAGACTCTGCTCGTATCTTTTTTTACTATTTCGTTTACACCTCTATAATCTACTAATAATCTATAAACTCCGTTTGATTTCTTCTTAACAAATACTGGGCTCTCATATCTAGAGCTTGCTCTCTTAATAATACCACATTCATCACATTCTTTAATTTTCTTTCTAATTTCTCTTTTTTCAAAAATTTCCATACAGTAATTTCTACGTTGAACCGGCTCGTCTGTTTTCAAGTAGACGTGTGCTGGTTTTAGAATCGTAGGTTTTACCTTGGCAGGTTCTTCCGTAAATATATGGATATATTTTTTTAAAACGCTTACTACTGCCTGTTTCTGTTCCTTCGTTAGATTCTTATTAATTTTCACTTGTGTTCCTTCATTGTTGTGGATAACGCTGTCATCAGATCGGGTTATGTGAACAAGTTTTAGCATATTAACCTCCTCACCTTGGTTACCCACAGTATCCCCCGACATAATGCGTTGGATGCTGGGTTGGCCACAGCAGACGGAATTGGTCTGACAGTCCCGCATAGTTGGCTGTCGAAGCCTATAGCATCCTAAAACTGTCCCTTGTGCAATCTGGGTGTCGAAGTGCGGACTGTAGAATCTTAAGGCTGGCCATCCTAAATCATCAACAATATACTCGCCTTCTAGACCGTAGCTTGTTAAAAACCACTCATCTGGATCTGCTTTTCCCATTTCTGGATCCAGGTTTACAAAATATTCATTATTTACTTCTATGCAGAAATCTTTGTCTGCTCTAATAAATCCTTCGCAATTTTCTTCCTTAAACTTAATTATACTAAATGTTTCGCGTTTCCATGGCGGTCCTATTTTAAATAATTTCTTACTGAATACTATATCGGCATTATGTTGATCTAAAAAGACGTATCCGAGTAGTAAAGGTGTGGTCACCTCAGAGGTTACGTATGTTTCCGCATCGAGGAGGAGGTCACCCATTTTTATGGTGATTTCTACAACTACTTTAACGATTATTGCACTATCGTTAGCGGCTACCATACACACTCTTGCAGGTCTGATCACATTATCCTTTACAAGGTTGTATTGTACAAGCGTCTCTTCAGAGCCGCTGTCGACTGTTCCCTGCGTTTCATACTCTTCACGGCTCACAATGTTGTAGGGGACGATTAGTTTACGCCTCACCCTGACTAATTTCATCGATGCACTACGGATATGAATTTTCCGATTATGAGGCGCGTGTGGATCTAACACTAGGAGAGCAGCGAAGTCCGGATGATGGACGTTGCCATTACAAGCCTGAAAGTCATTGCCATTATATGGTATAGAGCAAACTAGCTCTACTGCAAGTTTTTTGGTTGTTGAGTGAAATTTTGTTGTTGGATACTTGGAACTACATCAGGAGTTTGCAAGTTGTAGGAGGGTAATGCATAATTTGTCGCATTTGCCCATGGTTGTGGATTTAGAATTGGGGCACTATATGCCTGTGCATAACCATTCTGTTGCGGTGGTCCATAGATGTTGAACGGTTGATTAAAATTTGATGCGAAATTATTGTTGAATCGTGGCAGTCCAAAGTTTCTTTGAGGGAATTGGGGTGTAATACGATTACGTAGTTGACAATCTCTTGAGAGATGTCCCCTTCTTCCTCAGTTAAAGCAATTTGTTTTTCTAGAAGGATATCTATCATTGTTTTGTTGGCGATAAGATTCTCTCGTTGGGGGTCTAAAGGAATTTTGGTTATTTTGTGATCAATTGGATTCTCTTTCTCTAGACTGCCTTCTTCTTGGGTTACTATCATTTGCTTCATTATTGTTATTATTATTATTTATATTTCTTTTTCTACGAGGTCTAGACTCTGCATTTTCATTTTCCATCGTCTGGTTTCTGGTTTGATTTTGGTTTTGTTTATTGGCATTAGGGGGTTTCCATCCTGCCTCTACTAATGCTACAATAACAGGGTCAGTTGGAGAGATGGGCGGAGTTATAGGTTTCACAGGCTCTTTTTTCTCGGGAGCTTTACCCTTCATCATTTCTTCCATCTGTTTTGTTAGTTTGGCGATCGTTTCTGTTGCTTTATTTAGCATTTCTTCCATTTTTTGGACATCGATTAAGTATAATGCTTTTTCTTTGAATTCTTTCCAATCCATAAATGTTTTTGAAATCTCACTTTGTGTCTGGAGATTTTTTGACGCAAAGAATTTCCTCATTTCTCCTGTTAGCCTTGGGAGTAAGAAGTCACAAATTTTTTTCTCACTAATTGTTGCATCAAGTTATTTATAGAGTTGAAAAAATTTAGGTACATTTGTACTGAAATATGAGTCGTCAAATTTCAAAGATATATACGTTTTTTTACTGTGTCTTTATCCTTTTTAAAAATACGTATTAAGATTTGTTTTACTTCTAACCATGGAGTTTCTGGCGTTATCTCAGTTTCTGCTGCGAACAGTTTGAGAGCTGTACCACGGAGGGCTATATTTAGGTTTCGTATCATTTCATACTCAGTTGCTTCGAAGGTTCTTGCCTGAGTTTTGTATTCAAAAAGGAACTCAAGGATGTCCTCGTCGGGGCCATTTGAAAAATGGCTCGGAGTCCATCTTTCTGACCTTTTCCAAAAATTGTTCATGGCTAGTTTGTGTTGTGTGTAGGCTTCATTCGCTGCCACAAATCTTGCTTGTTGTTGTTGTTGTAAAAGCAAGTGTGCGTTATTTTCAGCGATGTCTTCCGGGGTCATATTTTTATTTCCCCTTTTTAGAAATAGATTGTTTTTATTTTCAACGTTTACTATGTTGACGTACGCGGGTTCTTTTTGATCAAAAATTTCTACGGGTATCTCTGGGGGTAATAAATTAATAGGATCGAAAATATTTTTAGCAGTTGAATTTGGATTTTTACTTTTTGGTTTTTCTAAATTTTCTGGGCTTTTTACGTGAATTTGTATTGAGTGTTGGATTTCGGTCTGTGAGGACTTCCCCTGTCCTTGAGGGGCTAATGGCAACAAATCAGCACTAGACTGTGAGGGTTTGTCCACAAAAGTTTGATTCAGAATTGATTCCTCTCCGAGGAAGATTTGGTCTTCATCGTTTGGGAGAGAGAAATCGGATGTAACCGAAATCGATTTCTTAGGTGATACGTGGTGTGATACTTTAGATAGGAGTTTTTCAAAACTGGAGCTTAGACTTCGTCTCGCCAATCTTCTTTCTGTTTCTTCCTTTTTTCTCTTCTCTGTTTCTAACTTTTTTCCTTTAGTTTCTAAGTCTTCTTCTTCTGTATTGGAGAAGATTTCTTCAGCTTCTTTGGGGTCTTTATTTTTTATACTTCTTGTTACTCTATAGTAACTTTTACTTTCTTCGATTAATCTATCAAAATTACTTGTTCTTTCGAATTTTTCGGTGTTAGGGTTGGAGTATAGTATATGTAATAACCAAGGTTTAGAATGTCTACCTTTGTATAGTTTTTTCTGGAGTTCGATACGTGTTCTTCTTTCTATCCTCTTTACTTTTGCTGCTTTTAGCACGCGATAGAGAAAGGAAGTAGATACTTGACTTCCCCGATGGTTACCAAGGAGTGGGTAATTTTCCTCTTCAGACAAGTTTTCATACAGATTTTTAGGATGATTTTCGAATTCTAAAATATTGTCTTCGGCTTTCGAGTCTAAAATATCCGGGAGCAATGCACTCGTACTTTCACTTTTTTCAGACATTTGCGAGGGTTGGGAGATTTTACATTTTACAATATTATTTACAATATCAATAATAGTTTCAAATTTTTCTGAAGTAACGGAGGATAAATTTATAATTTGCTTACAGATGGACGGTGAGTAGCATATTGTAGTCTTCCGTAGTTTATCGTTGGTTTTGTTCGGATCGACGCTGTTGGTGAGTCAATCAAAGAAAAATTTATTATTTTATCTTGAACTGAAAATTTTACACTGTACAGTTGGTAAGCCTGTAAGTGTTGGATATGGCCACCACCGACATTTAAAAATGCATTCAATCTCGAAATCAATCGTGTAAATTTATGTTGCAACATTTCACCATCAATCCGTCTAATTTCGTTTGTTATTGCCTCTTTCAATTCGTCTATATTTCCTAGTCTTTTTTTTTATAAACCTTATCATTAAAGTAGCCCCACATAAAAAAGTCTGCAGGGCTAAGATCAGGTCTTGGGAGAAGCCACAGTCCTTGAGAAATTAGGATATCTTCTGTTCATAACTTCATCAGATGTGTGTGAGGTTGCCCCATCTTATTGAAGCCAACATCACTTCTCGTTGACCTCCAGGAGACTAATGAACTGAGTAAGAATGTTATTGTAACAGTCAGCATTAATGGTAGTGTTGAAAAAAATTGGCCCAATGATTCGGTTTTGAAAAATAACGCACCACACCCCAATTGTTAGGCAGTGTAGGGGCTTTTCTTCATAGACATGGGGGCTGATGGTCGACTATATCCTATAATTTTAGGCATTAACATACCCAGAGAGATGAAACCAGGCCTTATCTGAAAAATACGTGATTGGAATATTGGGCAGATTTTCTCCATCAGCAGAATTCTGTTTGTTTGAGGTTGTTCGGAGGTTGCAGTTCCTGTAGCATTGAAACGCGATAGGGAAATATCCCTATACCTTGTAGTGCCATACGAACTGTTTCCCCTGAATACCTTCTTTCCAGTAATAGTCTATGGGCTGACATGCCTGGGTTTTCATGCATAATCTCTTGTAAATCTCATTTTCGTTCCACAGAAAGGGCACAAGGTCTCCCAAATCATGGTAAGTCAGAAAAAGTACACTAGGTTTGAAAACTGTCGATGATTCTTTTTATAGATGATTTGGTTAGTGGTTCTTTAGGCGGAAATCTTTCACAGAATCTTTCGATGACTTGGTTATACAATGTTGTGCAAAAGTAATGTTCGATGATGAAGGCTCATTATTGCAAGGTGAAACATTTGTAAGGCATTTTTTTGAAGTTCAAACAAAAAATTTTGGTGTGGTTATAAAGTACATCATTCTGCTTTTCTTCTAGACAGTTTTTGGTGTTGTCTGCGTCCTGTATACCTCCCCAATAAAAAACTTTTTTTTAGTTAGCATTTTAATATAAGTTGATTACATTTTGAAAAAAATTTCCTAAAAAAATGAAAGTAGGCAACCCATTATTCACCATAGAAGTGTGGAAAGAACTCTGTAAAATAAAAGCAAAACAGCAGCAGAAGATGCCAATTTTTTTTTCTAGGTAACCCCAAATTATAGAGATTGATGGTGAAATGCGGCAACATGTATTCAAAAGATTGATTTCAAGATTGAACCTACTTGGAAGGGACCATAGATTATAAGAAAATGATCAACTACCCTAAAACAACTTGCAAAAAAAAAAAAAAGTAACTGCACAGCATTATCGGAAGAATTGCCTCAAAAAATTAGGGTAGGTCACCTAACCACCGCGGTAACGTGTCGCGCATAGATTTTGCGGCAGTTTAATTTGGCAAAGCTGGCGCGAGACACTTTTCCAAAACGCGAAAAGTCAAGACAATTAAGGACGAACCAAGAATAAAAATATCAACAAAATAGGTTCACAAAAAAAAAAAACAATATTCAGAGGAAAATAAACTGTTTGAAGAATTAAATAAACAAATAACCCTCGTAATGTGAAGAAACAACAGCTTTACAATAAAAATGTGAAATCTGGTGTATTTACTAAATAAAGGAAATTATTGGTCCAAGAATCGATTACACACGTTAACAAAACGAAACGTAAAAATCATATGCTTAGTTTATGAAATAAAATAATTCTAATTTTTTTCAATCATTACGGAATTATAAGATTTTTTATTATTTTCCAAGATATTAAACAATATAAAATTGTAAATGAATCAATAATGTCGATAAGCTTAATTCTATGTTAAATTCAAACAGTTATTATTTATTGGAAAAAATTTCACTATTTAAATTTATCCCCAGCCTAGAATGTACGAGGGTGAAAATAAAAGAGAGGGTGTCCTGGGAATCTCTTCTCCCTTAATCTAAAAAAATATGGACATCTAAAAATAGTGTTGTTGTCAGCGGTAACGGCGTTGTGGAGGGCGGAGTAGGTTCAGAAGAGATGACAGGGAAGGTGTGCGCCCTTACTTTAAGAATAGCGAGTTAGACAAATTAAATAGAACTGCGCATAAAACTTTAATGAAGCTTAGTTTGCATTTCGAAACTTTTACAATCAGGACCATACAAAATGCTGCCCAAAATCATATTTCTAAGCGTAATTTTTCTTTCTTAGTTTTTCGGAAGGTATGAAAAAATTTATAGAACCTCAAAGGGTTCTTTCAAACATTTATAGCGTAGTAACTATTAGAAATTAGAAGAAAGGAAAGCCCCAGAATTTTGAATACTATTTTGAAGATTGAAAGCAGGTTTTCTCTTTGAACATGAACAATTTTAATTGAACATCACCAAATTTTTAATAAATTTACCTTATGGCCTTTTATCATAAATTTAAATCCAAACAAAGAAGAAATTTCGTAAAAATAATTTGAGAATCACGTCAAATGATCTATTGAATCCAAGATATAAGTTGATGACATATTTTGAGGACGAATAATAACTTTTATTTCCGAGTCTCGATCATACACGAAAGGGGTTTCAAAACTACAATGTTTTTTGTTCAAGTTCAGGAGTAATAAAGAAATATATTATACTCTTATTGACCACTACAGGAATAATTCTAGTTGATTTGGGATCATCTATAATTCTTTTTAGTTATTTTTGTATATTGTAAAGGAGAAAAAAGACCAGGCGAATATTAGGTGACCACCAAATTGAAAATATTTAGTTTTTAAAGTTGACCAACCCACCTATCATGATCTAGGATTATTCATGATTCTGCACCATTTTATGGAAAACGTCTTCCCACTCTCAAGCATTTTTCATGTAAGATGTGGATCGAATCCATTAAGTTGATCGCTGGTTATCATTTTGGGGTGTTTTACAATGCACTAATACTAACACACACTAGTTAATGATATTTAATGGCGCGATATTATTGTTTTCTGTTGTTTTTTGTCTGACATTTTTTAGCCTATCCAAGAATCGAACAATTGGAAGAGTGATTACACGCTCATGCGCTTTTATGTTCGAGTCGCCTGTCGCCAATGCGTTAACCTACACTAACGGCAGGCTTTTATTCGTTAAAAGTCAAACTAAAGATGTATTTTGCATAGAAACCCCTTTTTTGAGGGGGAATGAAGGGACAACGAACTATCAGCACTATCATACCATCGAATATCTACCACAGTTCTATCGAACTGCAGTCGTCTTCAAAAGTCTACTACAATTTAAATAAGCTCTACAAAAGCAATTCACTGTCGGCAGGACAAAGCCGACTATGATGCTGAACAGTGCGCGTACAGCATTTGATCACTCTACCCACAAAATACGGCGTATGTCAAATTGAAACCGACGCACGACGAGTCTACAGCTACGCAAAACAATCCACACAGAAGAGACTAACGGCAGCATAATAAATCGGCGCGCCACCACGTCAGAACTGCTCGTCGAAACTAACCTGACTCAGCGGTCGGATGCGGTCGTGTATGCGTTTCTCGGCCAGCACGGCGGACGGTGGCGGATGATCGGGCGTCGGCGGCTGCTGATAATGCGTCGGACTGAGAGGGCAGTTGCGCAGTGGTTGTCTCCGGCCGGAGGAGACCGTCATTCCGCTTGCGCCTCCTTCGCCGCCATCCCCTAGCAAACTTTCTTGCGACGATTTTAGCGCGCTTAGCGATCGGCACCGGTCGGCGGACGCGATCAGGATGCGTTCGATGGTGATGGGGCCGCGGGCCGGCTCGTACGAGCACACTTTGCGAAAGGGTAGGTCGCCGCGCGACAAAATAACTGACGGATCGTAGATATCGGCGGTGCTGCCGCCACCCACCTTGTCAGCGACGCCGTTGTTGTGGCGGCGTAATTTGCGACGCGGATTGGTCGTCCGGTACGGAATATTGCCGCACACCGACGTGATGGCGATCGGCTCGTATTTGCTCGGTTCGAACAGCGCCAGATCTTCACTTTTGCCGCGCACCATTGTCGCGTTCGGCTTTTCATTCACGTCGATCATGACGCTGTGCCGGAACCGGGCGTCAGCGTAGTTTTCAGCCGACTTACCGCGACGCAGAACATTTTCGCGATGACCTTTACGCGCTCCGTTCGTCATCTACACGAGAGACAGAGTGAGTGAGAGAAACAGTGACAGGTGTCGGGGTAGTGGAAGGGCAAACCGATGAGGAGAGAAATGAGAGGCAGCAGAAAGGGTACCTAATACGCCCGATGGTTGTTGTTAACACATGCGCATACGGACAGGCATACACAAAATATTGTGAATGAATGAGAGAATGGAACTGTGACACACAAGAGGATGAGAGATGACGGAAGAACTGATCTAGGGAACGCAATACGATAGGAGTGAGTCGAGTGAGAAAAATTCTCGTAATCCATACGAAGGCACGGATGGCGATGGGTCACATGTTATTCGGTATGAAATACACAATGCCAACACTAATTATTTTGCAACACTTGGCCGCGCACCGTCCGATGTAAACAAGACAAAGCGTCAAAGCGCCTTTGTCCACTAACGACAAGTACGTCGATTTTTGGGAGAGAATTTCACTTTTCATGAATGAATAAGCAAAGATGTGCAACGGGTAACGTAAATGGAGACCTTCGTCACAAAAAAAAAAATAAAAATTCCTTAAGGTAAACGAACGGGAACGTAGAACAATGCCAGCATATGAACAAATCTGAATGATATGCTGTAATTATGCTAAGGAGAAAAAACGAACGAACCGCACGACGAGGAGGTCTTTCTGAAGTGCCCTATGGTACTAACAAACAAATCTTATTCAATAGATTTTATGAACGACACTCTCGAAAAACTTGATGTCCTGTGTTAAAGGTTAATTGACATTGCAGGGAAAAAACGGTAAAAAGGGGACAGACAAAACTCGACCAACAAAAAATTCGCTTCTTCATTTAGCCACGTGAAGTCGAAAATAACCTCTTTTTCAAAATCGATTTTTTGTTTGTTCATTTTCGCCTCCTTGTGGACAGTGTCAGTCTTATAGGGAAATCATGCGTGACATTATTTTCTGCTTTAAAAAAAATAAACAAGAAAATGTAAGCCAAAATGGTCTAATTTTTTTTCAACCTACGCAACGTTTTTTTGAGATAAATTTTAAAATTACGCGATACAAAAATCGAAAATAATATGGTATTTTAGTCCATTAGAGAAATATCTTCATTGTAAATTTCTGCATACTTTGTAAAAGACTTCATAATATATTAGTTAAACTTCATTAAACAAAAAATTGTGAAAAACAGCATGGGAGAAGTGGGAAGCACTAGAATGGTAGTTTGAGCTAACAAATAAAATAGGACTAGTGAGAAATGATTTTCAATATTTCAGACTTGAAGAGCTAAATAAGTCTGATCAATACCAAGAACAATGAAACTTAGAACTAAAAATGAAACGTGGAATTTTATTGTGCATCTACATTATTAGCGATACATGTTAATTTTACTTTAAAGATTAGAGTAGGACTACATTCCTACACCTGCTTCATTTGAAAGGATTATGAAAAAAATCCCCTTTGTCCGATGGCCAATGAAGACAAAAATTTTCTATTTCATTTTTTGAAATTATTCGATAGTTATCCAGCCAATGAACGCTCAAAAAGGCGTTTCAGAAGGGAATATTTTCGACAGTTTTTTGACTTCAGGGATTTTTTGGAGATATTTAGAGATGAATAGACCGGAAGTCCCGGAATCTCCTACCCAGTTAAGCTAACAACATGGAATTGCAAAATGTGCAGCTGGTTTGAATTGAACTATTTTTGGCTTGTAACAAATCGTTCGCGAGATATTTGCAAAAAAAAAACCGAAGCAAAGTAAACATTTGGAGATACCCTGAAGTTAGCTCACATCGGAGATTCTGAACTCACCTCAAAACATCTCCAAACAAATCCTCGAAGTCAAAGAAACTGTCCAAAAGATTTCCCTCTAGAAACCATTTGTTTACTTAACTGTAATCAAAAAAATGATTTGGTGAAGAATAACGGTCATTCGAAATGCACACGTACGTCCACTTATAGACAGCCAACAGCTAAAACTACCCCCAAAAAAGATTACATTTCCCGGTTACGTAGGAACAATAAAAAATGGAGTCGACGGGCTATAATTCATTAAAAAGACTGCAACAAGTGGTCGCTACGATACAAGTACCAAATGTATCAACAAGTCACAACGTTAGTTCAATGATACCAATTAAAATCTTAAAAAACGTTAATGCATGCGGACATCAGCCACCACCAACACCAGAGTGTCATGTAAAACACGATTAATCCGTTCACCTGCAAAATGGCCATGCTATTACGGAGAAAGCCACACAGACGGGGCCAAGTGCCACTAGTAATCGTTAAGTACGTTAGACACCAAGAAAGGAAAAATCCACACAAAAGTATGAAGAAAATATTCCATTTACCTGGGGGTCATTCAGATCGTTCAGATTTTGACCGTTGTTGATCTTGATGAACGCGTACTCGTAGGAGTCGTAACCATTTAGATCGGAAGACAAAGGCGATGGCGTCGCGTGCGTAGGTGATATGGATAGGTTTCGACGCGGCGGTTTCTTCGGAGGAGCTGACTGCAATGATCCCGAAAAGCAAAAGAACAACAAATGCGATCATCGCTTTCGGCGTCGACACGTTTAGGAATTGGAGTGCCGCCAAAAACCGTGGCTACTCACCGAAATCTTATTACTAATCGAACCGGGACTAGGTAACTGGCCACTCACCGCCGGGTGCTGGTTGTACGGAGATCGGCGATCCCTACTACAGCTACTGGATGCCGTCGAGCAGATGCTCACCGAATCGAAATCCTGCGACCTCGAAAACATCATTAAATCGTCCTGTAGGTAATTCGTTTCCATCAGTGACTTGGACAGGCCCATCGGATTGTGACTGACGTATCGATTATGCTGAATATCCGAGGTACTGAAGGCATTAAAAAAACAATACTCACAAGTGAGTGTGCGCAGAATTTCCTTATACATATAAGAAGACGCAAACAAATAGTCATGGGTGTACGAACTGCACAAGTACTCAATCGTCTTGTCAATGAATGGTTCACTTTTGAGGGCGATCGCAATGAGGTGGCAAAAATTTTCGCACAGAGTGAAAACATTTTGAGATACGCAGTACTATTACCAGATTTATACGTTCCACACGGGTCTCAAGTGAACAACCCTCAACATAATGAACAGTGAAGGAGTACTTTGTGGATGGAATTGAATATTGGAAGTTTTAAAAAATCTGTAAACTCTATAAATTAGAGGATTTACACTATGTTTTGTTGTAATACATTTCATCAAGACTTTTGCGCAAAAATTAGGGAGTGCTGAAAAGGAGGATGAAACATACTCCTTTACTGGCCAACGCTGGCGATGAAATGATACACATTTACAAGTCAATAAACAAGGGAAAGCAATGAATCTAACCCGGCCCAAATACCACGAGCAATTGTTTAAGGATAAAATTAAAATTTCTACTAATTCATCGACGAATTTCAACATTCCTACATCCAAAACATACCAAATCGAAAAATACTTACGCGGAAATCGAACACGAACTAGAAAGACGTCGTTCGTACGGATCGTAGTGCATCGGCGACACACTGGTCGGTGATGCCGAGCCTAAACTATAATTAGGATTTTCGAACGGACTACAGGACATGGACGTCGACAGGAGATCATCACGTTCGTCGTACAACGCTCTGTGGTATTCTAGGATGTAAAAACATTCATATTCCATCAGAATGTCACAAAGAAGAAGAAGCGAGAAGAAAACACTTCACCAAGGAATCGAACCCATTTTCCATCCCTCCATGAAAACAAATACACGTCTACTCACTTTTGATAAGGGAATAAATTTCGACGTGGCAAGGAAATTCTCTGAGCAGGTCGACGACGGTGTTATTTTGCGAATCCCTAATATTCAAATCAGTTCTGTTCTCCAGCAGCGAGCGAACAACCTCAGTTTTGCCGCACAACGCAGCCTCGTGCAAAGCAGTACCGGAGCTCGTCCGCACATTCACATTCATCCCTCTGGCCAACAATACTTCAACGACGTGTCTACAATCGGCATAATTTCACCAATTAAACGTCGTGAAAATACAGATCATCGCATGAAAGATAAAAAATGAGAAAGGAAAAGGTAACGTTCTAAAAACTGTACATCAAGTATAAGTTAACAATCAACACACACAGACACAAATTGAGAGTGGAAAAAAAAGAAAAAAAACGAACGCTGAGTTTATTAAAAATTTTTTACTCACTTGTGACCATTTCGACTAGCAAGATGAAGAGGAGTATGTGGAAATATAAGATTTAATGAGGACAAGCCATTGTATGGCTGTATTAACTCCGGATGAGTTCTGACTAGCATATCAACGGTTTCCAACCTACGGAGATTATACACAGATTCGAATTAAAAGTTATGTATATGAATGCGTTCAGTGAGAACCGCAGTGGGTGGTATCTTGTATGAACGAAATTTTGTTCACGTTATGACATTTTGTTACACAAAACTGACTCATTTGAGCGCGTGTTTTGACTGACGGCGAAGGACTCGAAATTTAATGGTTAAAAGCGAAATATGAAGGGTGAAAAAAAAGTTGAGTTTATTGATAAAAATAAATGGATTTTTTTTTTTTTTGTATTATTGCAGTCTAAGGAATAAGTAAAATTAATTAGAAGCCAGTTCTGGACACGTACCTGCCGTACTGAGCTGCGAGATCAAGTGCTGTTTCTTGTTTGGTATTTTTAATGGTGGGATCACAGGAATATTCTAATAGCAGGCACACAACCTCGGTGTGCCCATACTGAGCGGCACAGTGTAATGCAGTTTCGTTATCTTTGGTCTGAAATAAAAAATATTTGAAACATTTTTCAAAAGCAGCAAAACGCAAAAAATTACAAAATTCCTTTTAAGCTGTTTAAAACCGAGGAAGGGGCAATGATGCCAAAGTGAAATAATTACAGGGGCAGGTGAAAATTTAGAAGTCAGATCAATTAATGTAAATGCAATTTCTCTGTCTTGAGAGAACGCAGTAAATATCATAAATGGTGTTAAGTGTTACTCGCCCAAGTTCTGGAATCTGTACGGAACTAATATTTTTAAATCCACAACTGTAAAATCAAACTTCGAATAATGATAGAAAAGTATGACAGTGAAGGGATGAAAGTTCAGGCCCTCCTTTTCGATCATGCTACACTCCTGATTTAAAATACTTAAAACCGATTTGATTCCGGATAATTTTGTCGAACATTTTTGTATATTTTTCACCAGACTAGCAACACAAAATTTATAATCCAAAAAAAACGTAGCATTAATTTCAAATAGTTCTTACCAATAAGTTAACATTAGGAATTGATGGTCCATGACTCAGCAACATTCGAACAATATCAACATTGCCACTCCAAGCAGCCAAGTGTAAAGGAGACGATCCTTTCATGTCAACAATATTCGTCGAAGCCTCATTCGTCAGGAGTAATTTAACAATGTCCCTGAAAATGAGACAAAATTTTAAAAATGTATTCAACAGCGAATGATTTGACATGACGTAGAAAATATTATCGGCTAATAAATCTAAATGTCAGAGCAGAAGTTACAAGGAGAGAATTTTAATAAGTAAAGAAAACAAGGTATTTAAGGCCAATGTCAAACAAACAGTATATTGTAGGCAGTAAAATTTTGTGCAATATTTTACTGAAATTTTGAAAATTGTGACACGAGCGTATTCTCTAGCTAGTAAAATGTAGGGCAGTATTTTTTTAGTGAATTTAGAGAAAATGTCTTGGTAGGAAGATATGTAATTAGATGAAATTCACAACCTTACAGTGGCAGACGAAGGATTTGTCTTGGGAGAGGTGTTCTTCAGAATAATCGTTGGACTTTTCATAAACTTTCAACTATTGTAAAACAGATTTTTTTACGGTAAATTTTAGAATAGATGGAATTTCAGAAACATTGATGAAACATTAACAAATCACTACAATAAACGTACAAACCGTTAATTTGTTCGTTAAAATTATTTCAAAAAAATATTTCCTAATATTATTTCGCCAATTATTCCCTCATATTTAATGCTCAAGCACTACTACCCACACAGCCACATACAGACACAAACAAAATGTTTATTGCTTTCGCCAAAACTACGAATTCCACAGTATTAGGTACAAGTATGCCAGCAAAAATCTAATGCCATCATAAGCCAGAGTGCTGCAGAGTAACACATTTTTTTCTGCTTTTCAAGTGTTTTCTCATTTTATTTTTTCTTCGGGGGGAGGGTTTAAACCCTAAAAAAAACCTCTTTTCATACGCCCCTGATACTTTTGTTTACTCAGAATTACAAATAACAAATAAAAAGAAAAACATAGAAAGAATGACCACTCTTTTAGATACTTACTTGAATTCTACATAATAATTACTGCTCGCGTGACCGTTATCTTAAATTTTGATGATAAAATCAGTTTCTCATGTTAAATCTTGCATTGCTGTACTGTCATATTATATGAGATTTTTATACTGCAAATGTCTGCTGCACAGTATTTTTACAGGGCAACATGTGTGACGTAATCCATTGATTTATAATATAGTAACCATACTACGCAACATTTTACCGCCTAAAAAATACTGCTTGCGTGACATAGGCCTAAATCCAATAAATTTTTTGTCAGAAGACATCAAAACAATAACATATAAGAGCAATTATTCCTGAAAATCATCTAATTATTATAGAGAGTATTTCTGTATTTTTTTAAAACCTTTTTCTTCTTCTCTCTGTTTCTCTTTTTAATCGAAATTATTGTATAAAAATTCGTCTTCTTGAAAAATAACTAATGAATATTTTAATTAATATTCCCTTTATTAAGGCCTCATCTTCCAGTAGCTTTGATGGGCCAAAAATAGACGATAATTCTACCAAAATCCATTTGAACGCGTTCACTGACCGAACTAGATCTGTCAGCTCAAAATTTATTACCATAGAAAAATCAAACATTTCTTCTATCCTTTTTCTTCCTACACAAAAACGAAGTTGATTATCTCACTCAATCTACACAAACAGTACTATAAATCATTACTGACATCTTTTTCTATCTTATTTCAACTTACTGGTTCTTATGACAGAAAAAATGAATTCTCTCTGTCTGAAAGATGAAGGAATGATGAATAATTGTTTTATCGTTGTTACAGGGGGCTCATCTACAATTTTTGACTGGTTATAAAAAATCTGTCAATGACAACCAAATTTTCACTCCTCTTCTTATGCGTGGGTCAATCAGTGTCAAGTTTTTTTTTTCAAAGTTTCATTCTATTTTAAAGTATTCTGGCGAAGTGCGGTTGGTATCACAGCCACGGTCTAGGTTGGTCTTTTGATTACAAAAGTAAAGGTGTGAAGTCATCCACTATTGTTCTCATTTTAATTCGTGAAAAGCTTACAAGAAATCGGTTATAGTCAAATTTTTACACTGAATTTTTCTTTAAAAAGATCTAATTTTGGGAGTTTTTTTTCCCTTTGAAAAATACCAAAATTTTCAATGAACTAAAATAAGAATAAAAGTGCAACACAAATTTCTTCAGAACTTTAAAATTTTCAATAAAATAAAATGAAATATTTTGAAAGTTGTGGGGACAATACTGGTATGACGTTTTAGGGGCTTGCACCCCTTGACAACAGTTGCTGCCCAAAGGCTGGCATATATTTGTCTCTATGACGTAAAACCACTAAACACAAGTACTTTTGTATGTTCATACCTGTACGTACATTTAGGTAAGATACATTATACGGGCTGTGATCAATTACCCAATAACAATCTTGGTGATGTCACAGACTGGCACCAAACGCGCTGCATCATTTCTTATCACCTAAATGGAGATAAGAAACGATGTAATTTATGACATAATACCACATGTATATGTACATATGTGTGTCTGTGTGTGTGCCCCAAATTCAGTATATAATCTCACAAAACTGGCTACAAAATTGCCAATGTTTGCCTTGGATTTGGCTCTCCCATACTTACAATGTATGAAGTGGCAGAGCACGCAAAGCTGTAGAAAACCTTCTATGTGTGAATATTTCTCACGAGAAGGTGATCCACAAAAGTGTTAACCAACAAATTTTTAAAAGTTTTAGTGACAATTTATCCAAAATTGAAAATTAATTAAAATATTTGAAAGTTCTTGGCAAAAACTAAAAAAAAAATTGTGTTGATGTCATTTCTACTGTTTCAAATCACAAACCGGATAATCTCAAATAACTGAAAAATATTCAAGTGATCTTTAACGTCATAAACGGACAGGGCACCCAGCCAGTTCCACATCGAAAAATGAAATTATTGGTTAATTTTTGGTCAACAGGCTGAAACCTCTTCCAGATTGTAGATTTATTACAATTGGACGTTGTTTATATAAGTAGTAATATTTTCATATTGAAATAGAAATTTGTAAGTGTTGATAAGGTAAGAGTTGTGAATAATTACATTCATGCTCGTTATTAAATTGAAGAATTATTATAGTTTATTACATTCTTTATTTGAAAATGTATTAATATTTACCAAAATGGGTTGAGTAAGCAAATGGGGTGCGTAATTGTCGATATTGGGTGAAAGATAAAAGTCTTAAGAATTTGGTAATTTTTTCAACATAATTAAAATATGGTTTTGATGATGGAGGTTGGTAGGCCTAAATCTAGGCGTACTCTCCCAAGTTCCAAAATTCTGGCTTATCTAGAAACTCTAAACTTTATGTTTTTTTTTTTTGGTTTAAGGTTCTGATTAAAATTTGAGTAAGTTTTAAAAGTGTTGCTTTTCTCTTGGGAGCTATTTTCATTTTGAATGAAGCCAACCTCCTTGGAATACCACAGCGTGACAACAGAATTATCAACAGAATGGGCAATCATTAATAACACCAAAATTTTTCTACGATTCATTTTTTCAACATATTATAGTCAATGATGGTTGGACCCCGCGAAGATAAATCATTATCAGTAAATTTAGTCTCAAATATTCAATTTTAAAATATATCTACCTACGTCGGTGACAAACTAATATTTTAAGTTCTCAACATGAAAGTAAAAGAAACATTGGCTAGTTTACAAAAAATATGAAAAAGTTTCGAACACTTGTTTATTCGTCGATTATTGAAAGGATTACAAAAACCAAGGAAAAAACTTCATATAACTAACTATACATATATTTATAGCTATGGAAGTAATTTTTAATGTATAAAAATTTAGAGCTTATTTCCAGTTTTGGTAGAACTGAAAATGAAGTCTAGCATAGTTTTCCAATTTTTGGGGTTCAGACTCTGTGCACTAATGTAGAACAGATGTTCTCTCCTTCTTTTTTGTCCTTACAATACGGAACTTTAATACAGGTGCAGTTCCTGGCTCAGAAACACCTTTATTCAAAATCTAATCTGTACTTCCATTCTACTATTATTATTAATGTCTATAATGGTATGAAATAGAATTTATAAATGGATTTTCTCCAATCTTGACACATTACATTAATAAAAAAATGGATTTTCAAGGTATTTTCAGATGTTTTTGGATTTTCTCATGTCTTTTTAATGGTGTCTGTAATGCTTAATGCTTCATTTGTTCCATATACTATGTTACATACAAATGAGATAAATATAATGGTCAAAAGGCAACCCAGGACAACCTTTAATGATTCCGGAATTTCATGTTTATGAAAGCATCAAATTTTTAAAATTCGCATATTTCCAGCTCCTGAGCTCCGTTTCATCGTATAGACCAGATTTTAAAGACCCGAAAATTGGTCTTCATATTAGTATAACCATCTATGTGAAATGAATTTATCTATCTTAACATGTAATTTGGTGGTTGTTTCGAGCTTAAGAATGGATATGAGGAAAGCTAAATATATCTTCTCAGCATTTGTAGGGAATTTGTTAGCCATAAAAGCAAAATCTTATTTACTCATTTATCGTTGAAAAGAAGGTTGAAACTGTTAAAGTAAGCTACATGTGCGAGTACAACAGGTAAGGAAATCAATTTTAATTACTGGCCATAAGTTGTTACAACTTCCATGGACCTAGAGGAAAGCATTAGGGATAACAGATCAAAAAACTCCAATTTAAATATTGAGAAGTCCAAGATCTGGACCTTCAAATAAAAATTATTTTTGGACAAATTCTGACAAAATAATGACGTCACAATTTAAGACAATTTTTCGAGAGACAAAATTCGAATTCGGACATTATATTATCCGAATTCGAACTCGTATTCAGATGAAGACGTGAAGACAGAAATAAAATCTAATTCTCTTTCAGGCGATTATAATATATTTTATTTCAGCAACAACTCTTCCAAATTCAGACAATTTTAGACAATAATTTGGTTCAATCCGACAGACTGGCGCCATGAGACATATATTAAATGAAGACGAATTGAATGAAAGTAAAAACCCATCGACGGATATGAATGCAGCCAACCTTTTTGCTTCATCTCCATTCTTTCCACGCTTTGCTTGCGGTTTGCAGTCATTAAAATATTTTTATTATATTTTATTTTATCAGTCATCCACGTGCGTTTTTAGCCTATTGTATGTCGATGTATATGTTTCTGCTTTCTGTGGTCTTGTTGGCTGTAGACATTTTGTATTTCCTCTTGCTTTTTGTGTTGTCGGCATCGTATGTTTGGGGGCAATTGGCGGACAGTAAGTGGGGGGATTTCCTTAACAAGAGGAACTGATTTGCAAATACGAATTCTAATTTTAAAACACTCTGACTCTCTTCTTTGCACTGGCAACACCCGGTACTAGGTTCCTCTTTGCAAATGAGTCCTTCTTGTGTAGGCGGATAGCAGCAGGTCCAAGTCACAAGTCGAACGTTTAAGTCCTCACATCAGGCAATTTAATGTGTGTACCATCTTCGAGATGCAGAATAAGATTCAATCTGATCTACCTTGAAGACAACTAGGACGGTAGTTGGTATTCCAGATAGGTTCAGTTGAAGACAAAGGCAAATTAGGGATGATCTTTCGTCATGAAGGATCAGTAGTGACGACACATAAGTCATTCCTAGTTTCGCCAGTTGCACATCGCATTTCAAGGCGATCTTTTAAAAACACTGGTGAGGTGAAGCATCAGTCGACAATACGATCAGATGGAGTTCCTGGCATCTGCTAGGAGGGAAATTTGGTGTGTTGAAGACAACTTTAAGACAAGCTTGGTTCTGCCTTGCTCTGTCATTTAAAGGCCGCATCGAGCCTTCTTTTTTCGCATAGTGGATTTGACTCCATCTATGTTAGTAAATTTCTCACCTCACCCTCACTTTCAACCAAAAGCTCCAAGACCTAATGTTTCATATTAGGAGTCTTTTACACAACAAAACCATCACTCATGAAGACACACAATTAGGTGAAGACACAACAATTTTCTGACAATTTCCCCTACTTGTTGTCTGCCATAGCTTTTTTTTAACTTTTTATTTTTCCGCTACACACTTTGCTTTGTTCCGCTTTGTTGACACTATAATTCTTTTGTAATTATAGTCTTTGACAAAATAATTCTGCTGTTTGTTTTTGTAGGTTTCGAACCTTGTATGGATCGAAACTTTGTTAGGCTCTTCTATCCGCACAACTTAGCTTATTGCTGATTTGTCATATTAATTTGCTGAGGTATGAAGACAAATGTAAGCTGCGTTTTGCCGTGTCTGAAGAAGCTTAATTCAAGTCAAGAAGAATTCAGCCGTAGGACATAGTCAAAGTAAAAAAAATAAAATGTCTTGAAAACACATTTCAAGACCCCTCGATTCAGTGTTTTGGCTGCATGATGCCCTAACTTTAGGACATTGTGACGTCATTAGCATTTAAACACCACTATACATTAAAGGTTGACTTTATGACACGTGACAGGAATCGATTTCTTATGCTTCATAAAATATGGCGACTGTGGCAGGAATCGATTTTGGACGCCTCAATACCTATCTCTTCCCTGTGGGTAAGAGTGTATTTTCAAAAGTGTCAAATTTTGAGATGGCTGCTTTTCAAAAACCAGAGGACCGATTTTGCTCAAATTCAATACCAAACCAGTCCCTAATAGTCTTCAACTGCCACAAAAATTTCAAGCAAAAATCTTTTAATTTAGGGGAGTTATCGTGATGACAACATGGTAGGTTTGCAGAACTTCGAAAACACCTCCCTCCAAAACTAGAGTATGAATTTCAAAAATTTCAACACAAATGAGTAGCCTATGAAAGCTTCTAACACCATCCCAAGTTTCATTGCCATAGATCAAACAACGAAGGCTTCACATACTCCTAAAAAGTTACAAAATGAGCAAAAAAGGGAAATATATATACATCCATATAATTATATATTGTGTTCAGAAGAATTTGAGTAACACATTATTCTTGATCTACAACTCAGAAACGGCGCATTTCCACAAAATGGAGTTTTAGGGGCAACTTCAGTCCAACAAAACATCAAGAATTGGTGAAAAATCTTGAAATTTTTTCGAAAACGGACATATTAAATGTAGTTTAAACGCCATTTCCTCGTCTTCGTGAACGTATTTGAATAAATCTTTAGGAAAAGGTTTTTATAATCCAGGGCCAATAACGAGAGGTAACCACCAAACATTTTAGAAGTTTGCATAAGTTAGGTTAAAAACGAGTTTTTAAAAAATACGCTTTTATAATTTGAAGAAGAAAATAAGGCGAAAGAGAAAATAAAATTTCTCACTTTTTTTCCGAGACAGAAACAAACAAAAATTGAAAAAACAACTGATAAAAACGGATATAAGTGTATGTATGCGTGTGTGGCAACACGTGAAAGCAGCGCTGAAGTTGGTCATCCGGTGTACTTCAACAAATTGAGTGAGTAGAATAAAATCGTATAAAAACAACTGATAAAAACCTATATAAGTGTATGGGTGTGTGTGTCGCAACGTGTGAAAGCACCGTTGAAGTTGGTCATTCGGTGTACTTCAACAAATTGAGTGAATAGAGTAAAAGCGTATAAAAATTGACTGTTATGTCTATTAACCAGTTGAGGAAATTGTACCAGCTGATGACCTTTTTTTTACCAATTTTTAATTTTTATTTTTCATCCTCCCTCAAAAAACAAAAAAAATTCGTTACCACTAATTTCCTGTTTCCAATAATAGCAATAATAGCTCCATCTTATATTTTTTCAGAATTCTCCCAGAATTTGACATTATAAGTTATACGTGCAACAATTTTTTTTTTTTTTTTAGGAACACTAATATTTTTTTCGAAAAGATTGATGAATTTCGTCCAAATGAGATTTCACAACTTGATTCTAGATATGATGGGATCGATGCTAAAAAACTAATACAGCTCAAAAGGAAATATACGAACACTCGGTACACTCGGTACGTGGAAGCTTTTTTACCAAAATTTATCAGAATACCTACAGCATAATATCACAAGTTTGGTAACATAATTTTCGTTTCACAAAGAATATTTTAACGGATGACCTTGCCTTCTTCGTACAAAAAAATCGCTATAATTATGTGTCTCGCTATCAATGAGCATACCGACTAAATTACACAATACTCTTTTAATTATCGAAATTTTTCGGAAAAACATGCTTCGAAAAATATCACGATCATCAGTTCGTCTAATTAACGGTAACTAATTTGAAATTTCAAAGGAAAACAAAATTAGCATGATTGCTTGTGACGGTAAACAATCAATGCGAGAATCAAGCCGTAAAAGGAGTCAGTTAAACGTAGAATAGTGCGAAAAAGTGAGAAACGTTTGAAATATTCACAAAATACAAACAATGATCTGTGATAATATAGATCATGAGAGACTTACACGCCAAAATATTCAAGTACGAACCCTAGCTTCAGAGTACACATATCGAGAGAATAATAATTACAAATTTCAAGTCTACAGAATAAAAAATAAAAATTTTAAAAAAATCAACAAATGAAAATATAAAAGAGAAATAAACAAATTCGAAATCTAAACTTTATTCATAGAAAAAAAAATTAAAATATTAGAAATCATCGGGGACGCATTCTTTGAAAGAACGATTAGTTTTCGATTAAATCTGCCATTAAAATTTTATTTTATAAAGGAAGTTCAAGATAGACCCGGAAAAACGTATTTCATTATAGAATTTGAAGCAACAGTAAGGGTAGGTACATGAAATCTGAAAAATTATGAAATATTGTTCAGTGCGAAAATTAAGAATGATTTACTTCTTCAAGATGCCAAACTAACTTAAGGATTATCTTCAATACATAAGAAGGGCTATAAATTTTGGAAGTCAAGTCAATCAAAACAAGTTTTCCAACTTAAATTTAAACTACTGAAATTTTTACAAAATCGAAAATTCACAATTTACAGATTTATGAATTTTATTTCAATTTCTTGTAAAACAATTTAGTTACGATGAACTACTTGCTTTAGATATTATAGAAATGACTTCAAAGCTGTAACTTTCTTCAAAATTAAATTAAAGCTCTGGAAAACAGGAAAAAATAGATTTTCAATGACAAAATTAACCAAGTTTGGTTTAAAATATTAAATTTGTACAGAAATAGGCCGAAGACTAATAAAATGCTTTAGGATCATTCAAGGGCGTATATAGCTCCATTTAAAGAGGGGAGGGTCCACGTATTCTTAGTGCTCTCTTCTAACCCTCCCACACAACAAAAAATCACCAAAACTGATAAAAATACAAAATTTTTAGAAATCGGCTCTTTTTTTTTCTTGGGTAAGAGGGAGTCAGACCTCCACGACCCTTTTATATACCACCCCAATGGGATCATTTTTCAATTTTATTAAAGTTGCGATTAAAATAGAAGCAGAATTTGATAGTCCATGTAACGGCATAAAAGGGTCCTTTGTGATGATTTCAGACCACTTTCAGTGTTACACCATACACGAAATACTAATACCAGAAAAGTATCAATATCTCTGCAATATTTTAAAATAATTAATTTATTATTTACAAACTATTATGGACCTTAACTTTTGAGACTTTATAAAATATTTCAAGCACAAAGAATAATTTAAACACATTTAATAAAATAATAATTTGTACAACACAAGTACATTAAAATAATATTTCAAACACTGATAATAAGGTTTAGTACTGGGATAAACCCTTAGTCTAGTAAACACTGTATTTAAAACTGTGTCTTAAACTGAATTAAAACTGAACATCAATAACTTCGTAACCAGAGTGTATATACCCATTCAGGGTATGTAAATGTATATGGTGAATAGACTAAGTGAAGTAGGGACATGTTATTACAGGGATACGCTGACTTGCAATATAATTGAGGGACCAGCGCATAAATATTACGACAATATTCACATATTCTCATAATATTCGATGCGGGTATTTAAAATTATTTATAAGGAATTGTAACGTTGTATTGTTTACAGGGCCGAGTACCTGAATTACTGATATTCAAAACAGTGTCAACAAATATGTTCGTCATATTTAAAAATAGATGAAAATATATGTTACAGTTCTGGAAAATTAGCTTAAAAAATATCTTAAAAGGTAGAGAGCTGAATTTTGGCATATACTTCACCACAGACCTAATATGAATAAAATTATCGGCTAACTGAACTCATAAATTATATTCAGTATTAATACGCATTACACTGAATATATTTACAGAGTTAAAATATATTAACAGAAAAATAGGTGTTTTCAATGGTGATTAATGCAAAAACTATAAACCTGGCAAACAAAATAGTGTAATATTTTCTTAAAGATTCTTCAAACTTCTTTCAATTTAGTTTGAACAACTTTTTGCTCAAATGAAAAGTAACAGATATGAATGTGAAAAACAGCCTTGTGCCACCATTTCAACCCCCCTAGAGGAAGCCAAAGTTTTTCACATTCGGATTTTTAAATGGTTGTTAAGGATGGTGAAACTAATGTTTAAACCAAATTTAAGTTGTCTTAAAATTTTTTTTTTCAAATTATAATTTCCCAGACTACAACAGTTCCAGGCATAATCAAAGAAACCAAAATTTTCCAATATAAGGCAGAGACATACAGCTAAAGAGATGCCCATGCATCAACAGATACAGGAGTGAATATAACCCCTAAATGAATTTTCACATGTATCTCAATCTTTGATTATATAGTACTGGACCAGTAAAGCTCCGTAAGACCAATATACTTTTTAATATCAAGACATGCCAGCAAAAAAGTAGGCAACCCTAACGTACCTTCTGCGTATATTTGACATTTTGTTTGAGTTCACCAATTTAGAATACATCTTATAAAGACATCCCTCAAATTCACAAGGATAGTGTACATAAACACAAACCGAAGTACATCAAAAGGTACCCTCTGGTTGTATATTTAGCACTGGCATGTCTAACAGAAATCATCTCTCTTTACTAGTCCAGTGCTAAATAGTCGAAGATCTCAATAAATATCAAATTTTTCAAAGAAAAAGTGCAGTATCAAAATATTTACTACCAAATTTTTTCCAAAAAAGTTCATATTCATTTTAGTCATCTGATGTTCCCCGCCTCTTTCAAATGACCGCGGAAGATGGTGCTTTTTCATTGAGCACTGAAAGCATAAGTACAGTTGCTGTACTGATGTAATAACTTCAGCTTATATGGACACAATACTCATGATACATTCACTTTTGTATGGGTGCCAAATTAAGGTACAAAGGAGTCTAGTCTAATGCCACCAGTTTTTCATTTTCATTTTCCTTTTCTTTTTCCCTTTTTTTTTCTTCTTCACTAACTAAAGTGAAAAACTGTGAGGAAAAAAAGAGAAATATATAGAAATTTTTTATTTTAATTTTTTTTTCAGTTTATAAGTTTCCTCATTACCTGACAAGCATCTTATTTTATCCTGGACCCAGAAGCAGATACCTCCATCAACCCCTCTCAAAAGATCTTGAAACAATTATCAATAGAAAATTTTTAATATTCTTTTTTCATCTTATGTAGGTTTTGTCGGCTCGGGGAATCGAACCTGGGACCTACATATTCGCCAGCTAAAAGCGGTGAACTTAACCGCACGGCCATCTCACCACCGACTATAACTGGCGAATGTCTTTTATATTAGACAGGGTATGGTGGTTCCCACACACTCCCCCCCTAGAGAGACTCAACACGAGTTAAACGACATTAGATGCTGTGGGAGGTTGGGCTGAATCAGAAACGCCTCTTATACCTATACACACAGGCTTATACTACCTATACGGGTTCTATTTCCACTATATAGGGCACCATCTATCAGCGACTCAAGTTAGGAAGGAGAGTTGTTAGTTCCACCATGCACCACTAGGGTGCGTGCATGTCCAGCACACGTCAAGGGTCACCAGATGTAGGTTTTGTTGGCTCGGGGAATCAAACCTGGGACCTACATATTTGCCAGCTAAAAGCGGTGAACTTAACCGCACGGCCATCTCACCACCGACTATAACTGGCGAATGTATTTTATATTAGACAGGGTATGGTGGTTCCCACATCTTACTTTTTGAAATTACAGCCAGTAAAAAGAAGAAAAACTAGGAGTACTAGCCCCCATAACATATATGCAAAAATGAATAAATAGTGAGTACTGTGTCATGGTGATGAGTTGAAGTTATTGCGTCAATGTAGCAACTATACCCAGTTATGATTTTAGGACACAATAGAAAGATAATATTTTGCGCTCATTTGGTAGGAAAGGGAAACGTCGAATGACTAAAATATATATAACCTTTTTCGGACGAAATTTAGAACTAAACATTTTCATATTGTACTAATTTTTCGAAAAAATCTTTTGTTAAGATAAACGTAAAAAACTGTTCTGGAAGCCGTATTCAGACACTCGCAGCAGGGGAATATTTGACTTTTAGAATGTTATTTTTGACGCCAAAACTGACCGATTAGCAAAGAAATCAAAACTATTCTAATTTTTCCAAATAAAAGCCTCTCTTTACTGAACTACAAGGTATTTGCACCAACGTCTAAATACAAAGAATTAGAATAATTTGAGACATATTTTCATATGTACCTACAGGTTACCAACATCTGTCAATTTGTCTGGGGAGAACAATGGGTAAACAGACGATTGTGAATATTCATGTGAAATTTTCATCCCAAAGCGATTATGACGTTAAATCAAAAAAATCAAGTAATTTTTTGCTGTGCGATAGAACTGATACAGCAATAGCGTAGACTCAACATCTTCCTACGTTGATTTTTCAATACAAACTGTAATTCATCATTTAACTTCAACACAAACGTGGTCATATCTTTAGAAGAGAACTTTTCATCGGAAACTTTTTCCACCAAATCGAGTTAAGAAATTTGGCATTTTCTGAAAAAAATTTTTTTTCTCGAATTTTAACTAAGAAAAATTTCAGAGAACTGATTTCACGCACTTCACTATATCGAAGAAACCGAATGTATTTAGAAATAACCCAGGAATTCATTTGAAATACTTACTTATGACCATTCAGAGCAGCGTGATGCAGGGCCGAGTACCCACTGGCATCTTGCACATTGGCACCAGGGCCACGACGCAAGCTGAAAATAAATAAATATTAAATTATAATACTAATATGGGAAAAGTTATGAATCATTAATAATAGGCTGATTCATTTATGACAATTTATAATTAATACACGATAAAAACTTTTCTGCCAACGACACGAAAAATAATGATCCAAACGTGATAATTTTTATTTTACCACAAAAAACTTTCACCTTCGGCATTTATAATTTTAAGTTTGGTTGAATAAATCAAATTTATCTACCACTCCACATTTTTCAACTTCTCTTTTTCTTTTACTGAACTGTTCGAGATTCTCCATTATCTATGATTTTTAAAATGTTATTTTTCCATGGGGTAATGACCAAACAACAGCACTACCTAATACTTAGTTCAACGGAGAGAAAAAAACTCTTTATTTTACAAACAGTGATCATCTGATGGTTACACAAAATTTCAAGCAAAGATTAGCTGAACCCATATTTTTCGCAATTTTTTTACAAGGATCCGTTTTTCATATTTTCTGTCTTGAATCTCATGAAATTTCAAAAAGGGCAACTGAACGTCAAAGCACCACACAAATTCAGCTAAAATTTATATTAATTATTAAGTGACCTTGACATACCTATATATTTGGCAATAATTTAGATAAATTTAAATGGTGTATTTTTATCGATTTCGAAGAAAAAGTTGATCCCTATAGAAGTGAATAATTTCATGAGACTGATTAGAATAGGTTATTCTACAATATTTGAGGATAATTTTGTTGAATTTTAATTAGAATCCATTACCTAGTTAGTTGTTTGAAAATACTGAAAATAAGCAGAATATTCTAGATACAATTGATCTTTACTAATAAGAGATAAATCAACAAAAAAAAGTAACTTTTTCATCAACTTCGTTTGAACATACAAGCCCCCTAACGTTACCAACACTAGTATAAAAAAAGGTGTGCAAGGGTCCCCCCTCTCATATTTAATATGTAAACATTCAGCTGAAACATGATAAATATGTATCTAGTGTATGTGTGCGTGCATGTATCGCGCTGCCAGGTTGCCACGGATGTCTTCTTGTAAGTGTGTGTGTGTGTGTGTGTGCGTGCGTGCGTGTGTGTGTGTGTGTGTGTGTGTGTGTGCGTGTGTGTGTGTGTGTGTGTGTGTGTGTGTTATGTGACAAACAGAATTGGAAACTGGACAGTGCGCCGTGCAGTTTTCTTATGCAAGCTCAACTTTTTTGTATCTAATATTTTTTTACACCCGGGAGGAAGCGGACTAGAGAGCAAGAATGTTTACACATTAAAAAAAATCATTGTATCAATGATGATTAACCAGAAATCTTTATTTACTAGTTCAGTACTTTAATCAAATAAGTATACTAATGAAAGGCAAATGGTTAATTTCTCTCCTTCTTACATGCATTAGCTTCGAGGGAAGAAGGGAATTCAGTTACATCATACAGCAAGTCGGAGTATAGATATGTACTTGTATAGGAGGAGCCGTAGAGTAGTGTGAAAAATTGCGTTTGTACTAAATTCAGAGGAGTGCGCGATTGGGATTCAATATTAAAAAGGTATTAAAGCATAGAAAATCTCGGCTGTGTTTCTTTTTCATTGTTTTTTTTTTCTAATCTTTTTTTTCTTTTGGCTATAAGTATAGAATTTATTTGGGCAAACAATGTTTACCTTGTCTTCCTGACGCTACGCCACTGAGGATGAAATCTCGTATTTACTCACATTAAATATACGAACATGATAATGTAAATATCAAGAATTGTCCTCACTGCACTTTTGCACATTTTAGTTTGATATTAGCGTCAAATTCCAGCAGAGGGAAATGATTATTGTACGATTTCTGCATTCTGACTCTGAGCACATCTTTGACTTTCTTCACATACTCGACTTGAACTTGGTAACTAAATTCTATGAAACTTTTTCGAGTCAAAAATCAATTGGCTAACTAAGATTAGGCTTCGAAAATCATAAATTTTCATTCTACGAATTAATATTCACAAAAATAACATGCTGATTAAGGATACCTAGGTATTTATTTATTCATTCTGGAAAAGAATTAGGTACATGGCTGACGTATTTCAATACGCGAGGAGGAAAAAATTTCATGCATCAAAAATCAAATGTAAGAAATAACGAGCGCATTTCACAGACATTACTCATTCAAGAATATTGTTTATTGCACTAGACGATTAAAAATTTCATCAGCCAAACCGTTCTTTTACGACGTGAAAATTCAGAATATTTCGACGGCATTATTTTACGAAATCGTATTTCCTCATTCCCAGTACCCACAGAACTCCTTTATGCCGAGCTTATTCACAATCTAGGATAAAAGTAAAAAGGCAAATGGAATCCGTACGACACGTGATTTAGAAGCACTTGGATCAAGAATTTTTCAATTTAAAAAACATACTCTATAAGAAGCTTGAGAAAACTTAAATTTTAAATTAAGATAGAATGGAACAAAAAGGACAATCCAAGAATAGATTCTACACTATTCCTTCTCAAAAATCAAAGGCCTCAATTGACGGTTCGGGGAAATGTATTAAGTATTGCTTTTAAAATCACACTGGATTAATTTTATTGTTAATTGTGCCAAAGATTATTCTTGAAAATACGATAGAATACGTTTCAATGGTAAGATGAATGCCGTAGCCTAATACATGAGGCCATCATCTGAAACAATGTTCTTTTTTTAGGTAGATTTCGTAGTTGATTCCAAAGCAGATGCTCAAATAGTGTCAAATTATCAACCGTATGGTATATTTTTGAACAGGCCACTTTCTTTTTCATCAACTCCTTCACACAAATTTCAATTCAGTTTCAAATTAAGGCCTCCTTCATCTGATGTCCCCTGTTAAAAAATCTCAAATACACTAATGTGGGCCAAAGCTTCTAATCTCGTCTTGCCACCCAAGCTTAGCTTGTCACACTGTTCTTTTTCTGTTTCGCTTCCTGAATGCAAATGCAATAGCTCATCAATTCCCTTTTTTGCTAATCACACTACCAGACAAACACCACTTTAATCAATCCGCGAATTTTTCAGCCTCTTCTATAACATCTTGATATCGCACGTTAAAATTTTATTAATCTATCTCCGAAAGTTATACCAGTCATTCGACTCTCTACGGCCTGACTTGAGCCCACATTAGAAAACTCGTTAGTCGAAACGACTAAAAATATTATCATTCGCCGCTGTCGCTTGATGTTTAAATCCATCTATAAAAACGACAGAGTAGAACTTCGGCTGAAGGGAAAACCAGTGAAAAATGAATGGAAATGAAAAACCATCAAATTATATATACATTTCTCCAGAGGGAAATTCAGTTTTCTCGCTTTCTTTTCGAAAGAAATCGCGTTTGTGCGGCCAACATACGCCAGCATTTCGCCCTAATGTATCCCAATGAAACCTACATAAAAACATAATTGAATTTATGCCAACGTTCGCAAATAAATTGTCTCCTTTTACGTAGTAGCTAGATACCACGTAATGCAGGCATATTTCAATAATTTCGTATATCATCCATATATGTATACTCCCAAAGGATGGTAGTGTCTAAAAAATATCCAAATTTTTTTAGAAAGATTCGCTTAAAATTTGAAACTTTTAAGAAAAATTAGTCTCTGGTCTGGAAATACAACTAGGAAGTTTAAGATTTCACAATTTTTTTTAGAGTCGGAGAAAAGGGGCAGGTTGACTTTTACACTTCGACCCACAAAACTGGAACTGGCAATTGCAATATTTTTCAAACTTGGTAAAACCATAATTACAAACCTGCAAATCAGTTATTCAAAATCCAACCTGTACGTGTGTTCTATTGTAATTACCGTCTATGATGGTATGGAACAAAGTTTAGAAATAGATTTTGTCCAATCTGGATAGATTATGTGAAAGCAAAAATGTATTTTCAAGGTATTTTCGGATTTTCTTATTTTTTTAAGAGTGTTAGATAATAATTCATTTGTTCCACATAACATGTTACATACCAATGAGATAAATACAATGTTCAAAAGGGCAACTCTTGATAACTTTTAGTGATTCAGAAATTGCAGGTTTTTGATCTCATGAAATTGCTAAAATTCACATATTTTCGGCTCCATTTCATTCATCGCACAGAACAGACTTTAAATGCTGAAAATTTGGTCCTTATATTAGTGCAACTAAGTATGTGAAATGAATTCATCTACTTTCACCTGACATTTCGCGGCTGCCTTGAGCTTAACGAGCGAATAATACAATATACGAAGGCTCCAATTTTCTAATATAACAAAATTAATTTTTAGCCGCTTTCTGATGAAGAATGCAGATTTTTTCTCATGTCAGTAGAACGTGATAGAAGTTTCAAAACCAATTTTTTGAATATTCCATAGGGTCAACTCGAATGCACTACATGGTCTCCAATGAACAACAACACAATTCATGAGGACTTGAATTGTTTCTCTAATCGTGAAATCAGTTCGAATTTGCAGAATTTCAAACAATTATTTCTTGCTGGTGCGGACGTCGTACAACTACACAAGAAAAATGTGTTGGCACTTCGGCCACATTTTCCCATCCTCCCTTACTACAAGCATTACATGGTCAAAGCAATAAAAATACAAAACAAGCCTCGACAACAGCAGAAATATCGTTTATAATTCGCGAGTAATTAATCATGCAGACGGCTAGAAACAGCGAGCTACATTTGTCATCGTTTTCGACGGATGGTTAAAAATTTATTTTCGCACCCTTCACGCTTGACTCAACCCCCTCGCCACAACTCTTTTCCCCTCTCCGCAACCTAGACTCTCGCCATAAGCACAAACTTTCTTCGTTTCTCCGCTGATCGGCGAGTATACTTCTACTGTAATTTGACGAGAGAAAATTATAGAAACTGTTTACAGAAAAGCTAAGACAAAAAAAAAACGACACCTAAATACCCCTTCGTTCGTTCTCCAGCGAAACATTTTCCATTTTATCGATCAGGTCAACAAAAACGCGTCAAATAACGGCCGAGAGAAGCTAAAATTAAAGAGTGAGAAAAAAGAGAGACAGAGAGAGAGAGCGAAAGAGAGAGCCCGAGAGAGAGAAAGTCTACGATGACCTCCCTTTCTTCTCCAGAAAAATATGAGACGGCAGCAGTTACTTTGTAACGGCTGTTTTTTTTTCTGCTGCAGTTTTCTTTTTTTTTTTTTAGCTTCACCGCCAGACGATTTCTTGAATTTGAAAAGACAATCCCGGGACTAGCAAACACCTACAAATTTCTCTTTGGCATTTTTGCACCACGCATGGAAAACCAAAAATTCAAAAAATTTAGTTACACAACTGGGTGTCTACTGTTCTAAGTGGACGGTGTACGTCTACTGGAATTCGCTGATAGGATGGGAATGATAGGATGAATCAAATACTTTCGCGACAGATACATATTAGCAGAATGAGTATAGACACAACAGAGAATTATAAACAAGACAGTAAACAAACGTTGTCATCATCAAGGTAGCATAAAAAAACGTGATTTCAAAAAACTAATTTTGAAAACAATAATCATGTTTCTTCATTCGGTGTGAAGTAATCGATAATTATGCTGAAGCATTAGAAAGAGTAAGATGACGAAACGCTGATAAATAATAAATTCTTCTGTTCTCACGTATTCCAGAAGGATTGTTGAAATTTCTGGAGAGAAAATTCACATTATCAAAAGATCTTATTGCGAAAAACAAAGACAATAATGCAGTTTTAAACACAAAGTTAGTTTTGTTGACAAGATAAAGAAGTTGCAATAATTTCATATTGTAAGAAACAAAAGTTCAAAAAATTACAAGGACATCTCGTTGGCGGATCCAGAGAGCGAAGGACGCACCCTTCCCTAAGACTAAAAATGTCACGTTTAAAAAAAATGAAACTAGCTACGCAATAAGTATTTCTTCTGAAAAAATTACGAAGTTGATAATTTAATTCGAACCGATCAATATTCGTAAAAATTGCAGAATCTATAAAATTAAGAAGAAAGAAAAAAGTAGTCAGCATCCACCACTAACCCCACATAACAAAAGAATAAAGCTTTCTATTAGTGAATTTTCGTTTTTTTTGTTTTGGTTTTTTTTTTTTGGATCCCCATTTTTCGAATAAAATAGAAAATTTGTTTTTTCTTGTTTTCCTACAGTGATTTTGTGTATTTGCAAACAAAGACCAAAAAGTTGTTCAGGTGGTTTGTCACGCCACCTTTTTGGTCGGCCATCTTTTGATTGGAACAAAGAAAACGAAAGTGATGTCATAACTTCATTTCGAAGACATGGTCATTCCTGAACTAGCAGTCGAACAGAAACGTTAAGGTCCATACTCGATGTTATGGATATCACGTCTCACTATTATTAAGAATCAGTATTAAGTTAAAGTTTAAATGTGTTTTGTAATAACTTGAAGTTCAAATTTAATAAAAGATAAATATTTGTATTTTATCTTATTTGTTGAAGTAATTTAAAAGTATTGACAAATTGGCGCCCAAACAAAAAAACCTTCGGAAGTAAAATTTAAAAATAATAATCCTTTTCAAATAAAATTTCGCATTTTCTAAAATAAAAATATTTTCTGCTCGTGTGAAAAATATTTTAAACCGCTTGCAAATAATTAATCTAATTTTGCTGGAGCAAATATTTTCACATAAATATCAAATAAATCGTGGCTAAAATAATTCAAATATTAAAATCAAAATTAAACAAACGTCTATGAAATCAAACCTTTATTGCGGAGGGCCGCGAGCGTTTAATCAAGACAAATAAAAATAAAACATTTAAAAATAAATTAATTATAAAAAATAATACTAAAAATAAACTTAGAAATAAAACGAAGATCCAGATCTGGTTCCTGAAATTCAAAAAGAATAGAATCAGCCCAACTGGTATCCAAAACCACAACACAGAGAACGAGAAGTCACTTACCAACGACATCCATCCAAAGGAAACTAACAATACACTACAGAAGACTACAATACGCTACTTGCCGTCCATCTGTGAGCAAATTATAAATTTATCTTCCGTTACTTCAGAAAAATTTGAAACTATTATTGATATTGTAAATAATATTGTAAAATGTAAAATCTCCCAACCCTCGCAAATGTCTGAAAAAAGTGAAAGTACGAGTGCATCGCTCACGGATATTTTAGATTCGAAAGCCGAAGACAACATTTTAGAACTCGAAAATCATCCCAAAAACTTGTATGAAAACCTGTCTGAAGAGGAAAATTACCCACTCCTTGGTAATCATTGGGGAAGTCGAGTATCCACTTCTTTTCTCTATCGTGTGCTAAAAGCGGCAAAAGTAAAGAGGATAGAAGGGAGAACACGTATCAAATTACAGAAAAAAGTATATAAAGGTAGACCTTCTAAACACTTGTTGTTAAATATTGGCCCCGACGAGGACATCCTTGAATTCCTTTTTGAATACGAAACTCAGGCGAAAACATTCGAAGCAACTGAGTATGAAATGATACGAAACCTAAATATAGCCCTCTGTGGTACAGCTCTCAAACTGTTTGCTGCAGAAACTGAGATAACGCCAAAAACTCCATGATTAGAAGTAAAACAAATCTTAATACGTATTTTTAAAAAGGATAAAGACACAGTAAAAAAACGTATATATCTTTGAAATTTGACGACTCATATTTCAGTACAAATGTACCTAAATTTTTTCAACTCTATAAATAACTCAATGAAACAATTAGCGAGAAAAAAATTTGTGACCTCTTACTCCCAAGGCTAACAGGAGAAATGAGGAAATTCTTTGCGTCGAAAAATCTCCAGACACAAAGTGAGATTTCAAAAACATTTATGGATTGGAAAGAATTCAAAGAAAAAGCATTATACTTAATCGATGTCCAAAAAATGGAAGAAATGCTAAATAAAGCAACAGAAACGATCGCTAAACAGATGGAAGAGATGATGAAAGGTAAAGCTCCAGAGAAAAAAGAGCCTGCCAAACCCATAACTCTGCCCATCCCTCCAACTGACCCTGTTATTGTAGCATTAGTAGGGGCAGGATGGAAACCCCCTAATGCCAATAAACGAAACCAAAACCAAACCAGAAATCAAGCGATGGAAAATGAAAATACAGAGTCCAGACCTCGTAGGGAAAGAAATTTAAAAAATAATAATAACACTAGCAAATCAATCGAAAGCGACTCGAGAAGAAGGCAGTCAAGAGAAAGAGAATCAACTCGATCACAAAATAACCAAAATTCCTACAGACCCCCAATGAGAGAATCCTATTGTCAACAAAACAACGATAGATATCCTCCGAGAGAAATAAATTGCTTTAATTGCGGAAGAAGGGGACATCTCTCAAGAGATTGTCAACTACGTAATCGTGTTACGCCTCAATTCCCACAAAGTAACTTTAGACCTCGAAGATTCAACAACAATTTTGCATCAAACTTCAATCAACCATTCAACATCTATGAACAACTGCAACAGAATGGTTACGCACAGGCATATAGTGCCCCAATTCTAAACCCACAACCATGTGCAAATGCAACAAATTATGCATTACCCTCCTACATATTGCAAACTCCTGATGTAGTTCCAAGTATCCAACAACAAAATTTCCCTCAACAACCAAAAAACTTGCAGTAGAGCCCGTTTTCTCTATACCATACAATGGCAACGACTTTTGGGCTTGTAATGGCAACGTCCATCATCCGGACTGCGCTGCTCTCTTAGTGTTAGATCCACACGCACCGCATAATTGGAAAATTCATATCCGTAGTGCACCAATGAAATTAGTCAGGACGAGATGTAAACTAATCGTCCATTGCAACATTGTGAGCCGTGAAGAGTATGAAACACAGGGAACAGTTGACAGCGGCTCTGAAGAGACGCTTGTACAATACGACTTTGTAAAGGATAATGTGATCAGACCTGCAAGAGTGTGTATGGTAGCCGCTAACGATAGTGCAATAATCGTTAAAGGAGTTGTAGAAATCACCATAAAAATGGGTGACCTCCTCCTTGATGCGGAAGCATACGTAACCTCTGAGGTAACCACACATTTACTACTCGGATACGACTTTTTAGATCGACATAATGCCGACATATTATTTAGTAAGAAATTATTTAAAATAGGACCGCCATAGAAGCGTGAAACATTTAGTATAATTAAGTTTAAGGAAGAAAATTGCGAAGGATTCATTAGAGCAGACAAAGATTTCTGCATAGAAGTAAATAATGAATATTGTGTAAACCTGGATCCAGAAATGGGAAAGGCAGATCCAGATGAGTGGTTTTTAACAAGTTACGGCTTAGAAGGCGAATATATTGTTTATGATTTAGGATGGCCAGCCTTAAGATTCTACAGTCCACACTTTGACACCCAGATTGCGCAAGGGACAGTTTTAGGACGCTATAGGCTTCGACAGCCAACTATGCAGGACTGTCAGACCAATTCCATCTGCCGTGACCAACCCAGCATCCAACGCATTATATCGGGGGATACTGCGGGTAACCAAGGTGAGGAGGTTGATATGCTAAAACTTGTTCACATAACCCGATCTGATGACAGCGTTATCCACAACAATGAAGGAACACAAGTGAAAATTAATAAGAATCTAACGAAGGAACAGAAACAGGCAGTAGTAAGCGTTTTAAAAAAATATATCCATATATTTACGGAAGAACCTGCCAAGGTAAAACCTACGATACTAAAACCAGCACACGTCTATTTGAAAACAGACGAGCCGGTTCAACGTAGAAATTACCGTATGGGAATTTTTGAAAAAAGAGAAATTAGAAAGAAAATGAAAGAATGTGATGAATGTGGTATTATTAAGAGAGCAAGCTCTAGATATGAGAGCCCAGTATTTGTTAAGAAGAAATCAAACGGAGTTTATAGATTATTAGTAGATTATAGAGGTGTAAACAAAATAGTAAAAAAAGATACGAGCAGAGTCTCTCGTCTCCCTGAAATTTGGGATGTGTTACGAGATAAGAAATACTTTGTAACAATTGATTTCAATCAAGGATACTACCAAATTCCCCTTGATGAAGAATCAAAAGCGGTAACAGGAATAAATGTTGGAGGAGTAAGTTACGTATTTAACTCCATCCCTATGGGATTAAGTGCGAGCCCCAGCATTTTTCAAAAAACCATGACTGATTTATTCAACCATATCCTAGAAGACAAAGTTCTAGTCTATCTAGATGATATTTGTGTTTTTGGCAAAACGTTTGAAGAAACACTAGAAAATTTAGAAGAAGTCCTAAAGGTACTAGTTGAAGCAGGTTTACTAATTAAAACCAGTAAAAGTAGCTTCTTCAATGAAAGTATCGAATACTTAGGACATAAAATTTCGTATAATAAATTAGAACCATTAGATAAGAACATTAAACCAATTCGTGAAGCTCAATCACCTAAAACATTACGTCAACTACGAAGATTTATTGGCTTAGCAAATTATTATCGAAAAATGATTAAAAATTTTTCCCAAATCACAGCACCATTAACAGACCTAACAAGAAAAGAAAATGTTAAAGCAAATAATAAAATAGCATGGAATGACGAAGCAGAAAAACCATTCGATAAAATAAAAGAATTAATCACTTCAGATCCAATTCTTACAATCTACGACCCTGATGCTGAAACATATGTCGAAGTAGACGCATCAAAAACAGCCATAGGACCAGTAGTAATGCAAGTAGACAGAAAAACAAAAGAGCCACACCCTATAGGATATTTCTCAAAGAAAATTCCTAAGAATCAACAACATTTATGTTCTTTTGATTTAGAAATGTTGGCTATCACTGAAACTTGCGAATATTTCAGAGAATTTTTAGTCTACAAAGAATTTAATAAACCTTTAACATACCAAAGTCGAATGAAAAAACCAAATGCAAGATTAAATAGACTAATCTCAAAATTAGGAGAATTAACGTTTAAAATCAGACACATTAAAGGTGAAAATAACAAAATTGCTGATTATTTATCTCGTCTCGAAGAAGAAGAAGAAGAGGACAATTATGCAGAGTTTCGAAACAGTCAATTCATAATACCAGAAGGAACACCTGATCCTCCTAATATTATTAAACAAGAGAAAAAAATTAAAGCAATAACACGTAGTAAGAAAAAGAAAGAAAAAGATTCAGACGTAGAAAGTGACAATTCGGAAGACAATCGAAGTTCCATCCTATCCGATAATTTGGAAAGATCTGGAAACTCCGATGCGTCCACAAATTCTCAACTTTCCGAAATTTCATAAAATTCCAAAATAGGGAACCCAATTAACATCACAGACCAGGAAATCCACAACTTATGGGATTTACAACGTGAAGACAAATATTGGGGAATCATAATAAAAATTTTAGAAGGTGGCAACGTAAAAGAGTTAAGAAAAAGTTTAAAAATAAGAAGATCACGCAACCTGAATCCATTTTTTCTTGATGAAAATGGAATTTTATGGAAAAGCAATGATCACTCTGAATATCACTATGCCGTACCAGCAATTCCTGACTCCCTCATACCTCAGATACTAAATATATGTCATGAGAGTCAAAGCGGGGGAGGACATTTGGGAATTTGTAAAACTCTTGCCAAAACGCATGCTCGATACTACTTTATGCAAATGCCTAAAATAGTCTCGAGGCATGTACGTTCGTGCCATCAATGCCAAATTAATAAAAACATTAACAAAAAATATGGACACTTGAAACCAATTAATCCTGAAGAATGCATACCACTTGCACATATCCAAATTGATTTTATAGGAAAATTTAACACAAACAATGAAAAGAAATTTGTCATAGTGGGAATAGATAAGGCAACAAAATATTGTTGGACCAAAGCAGTAACCCAACCAAACGCACAATCAGTAATTAAATTCCTAAAAGAAATTATACGTCCTTACGGAAAATCAACGAAGATTACGTGAGATAACGGAACTCATTTTTTGAACAAATACGTACAAAATTAATGTAAAAATAATGGTATTAAAATATTCTACTCTACATCATATTCACTGCAAACTCAAGGACAAGTAGAAAAGGAACGATAAAAAAAATGTTAGCAAAATATGAAAGTACCGATAGCGAAGAATGGGCAGACCACGTGCATAATGTAGCTTTGACCTATAATATGACACCTATCAAAGGATTAAATAATAACGATCCGTTTTACCTAATGCACGGTTATAAAGGAGAACCCCCCATAAATTTAAACATTTCGTGCCCACTTATCAGTAAAACCAGAGAACAGATAAGTGAAGCAGACAGAATTTGAAAAACAATTCCAAATTTTGATAAAAAGATTGCAATTAAATATTCCGAATGCTATAATAAAGCAAGAAAAGAAATTTCTTATGAAACTAATGATTTAGTTCTCTTGAAAGCAACAATACATTATGGAAAAGGCAAACAAAAATTTTTAGGACCATACAGGATAGTAAGAAAAATTTCAGATTTAAACTATGTAATTTGTATAACCTCCGAAAATGGAAATAGCATAGACGATACAGTTCATATAAGAAGGCTTACACCTTATAATGCCCGCTCTAATGCTACTTTACCGTCGAACATTGAAGATATTACATCCGATAATTTGGAAAATTAAGAAAATATTCCCGAGTCTAATCCAAGAAGAAAAAGAAGCAGACCAAAGAAGGAAAAGAGCTTTGAAGAAAATGAATCAGAAGACGAAATTAAAATCGTTGTCAAATGTCCAAGAGGAAGACCACGAAAAGGAATTTTAAAGAAATCTGGCAATAAAAATAAAAACAATAAAAAGGTAAAATGTAATGACGAAGCTTTATTAAAAGAGAAAGATTGTTCAGAATGGAGAAAGAAATTTGAACTAAAAGACCCTGAAAAGAGAAGGATAACCTTACAAAAGATTCAATCGATTACCCAAAAACAACGTTTGGAAGAAATCAAATTGTTCAATAGGTGTGATGAGGGAAAAAGTATAACACAACCTTTATCTCTACCTATTCTACCTTTTCCCCAAGATATTAAAAAACTGAGTGAGTTAAGTTTGGAGGAATACATAAAAAGATACTCAGAACCACCACCCGAACCTCTGTATTATAACCCTTGTAATTTAATTCGTAAAAACTATAGATAATATATATATATTGTAAGGACCATTTACGTACATATTTTCTCCCCCTCAAAAATATAAAAAAATTTTTTTTACTCACCAACTACCAATCATCCTGTGCATCCTGGGCAAAGGCCTCTCCAGCGTCAGGCTTGACCTTGCCTTGCTCCGCAGCTTTGGGATGATCGGCAGGCTCGAGCTCAGGAGAAACTGAACGATGCCTAAACTGCTGATGCCAAGGAACCAAAAACATACGCCGATTGGACACAATCATCTTATTTGGTCCAGCAGTTGGCTCGCTTCTCTGATTAGCTCCTCGCAAAACACGACGATCATGAGAAATAGTTAATTTCTCCGATGGCTCCAAAACACAAATAACCTCGATGAAATGAGGAGTGTCGTTGATTATGATTTTTTGCCGGTAAAAGCGAAAAAGATAGTCAACCAAATATTGAAATTGAGACCTGTCCATAATCGTATTTGCATACGTGGTATTGGTAATTGCCAAACAAACTTTTGTGCCAAAATTTAAGGGCTGCATCGCCATTATAACAGCAGTCAGAAGATTCAAACCAACGGCATAACCAGTAATATCAGACGGATTCACATCAAGCGTTGAAAAGCAGACCATGGATCCTTCTCATCTCCATAAGCTTGCCTCTGGGAAGAGGAAGCTAAACTGTGAGGCAAGTTGTATCATGGATTGCAAACAACACTCGCATAAACTCTGAGGCATCACATGCCTCCACGAGCCAAATGAAGTATTCAGCGAGTTGCCAGGAAAATTTTTTCGATACGCGTCCACTCCTGTTGGACCGTAATCCGCTGCCAGAAATGAGTGAATGGCTTTGAAAATTTTCCAAAGCCAAATCACACCAGTGAACAAACATGGGCAACGCGGCGACCAACAACGCAAATACGGAAGGGACACCTGTGTCAACATGAAGCTTTCTGACATCTCGACAATTCCATTATCAGGTACCATAAGTTTGGGTAAGGAAAGTAATTCAGCCTTAGACGGATACAGAGGAGTATCCTGGAGAACATCCTCACTAGCACAATCCGAAACCAAGCTCATCATTTTATCAAATTCGTAAAACAAATCCTTATTAAGTTTCATAAAAAAAAATAATAATAAATCTACACAAAAAAATTATAACTAATAGGAACATAAACTACAAAACTAAAGAAGGACAAGGACGGAGAAAATCAAATCGAATCAACATATCGAACACACCGAGAAGACTGCGATACCTCCATATATATCCGAGTTGCAAAGCAAGATGAATTCTTGCTGAACAATCGAAATATACTGGAGTTTGCCATCTTCCAAGGTCTACTCTTGATGGTAACAGCGCGAATCAAATTCCAGAGTCCCACACTAACACAGATGGTGTAATTTCCACACATATGTATATTTTTATGAGAAAGAAATAAAAATTGAGAAAATATTGTGCATCGATATACATTTTTTTGCACCTTGTAAAATTTTTTTTCCTCGCGTCGAAAGATAACAACTAAATAACGTACCGACAAATGTAATACTGCATCTAACAGCAAAATTTCCTGTGATTTGTAATGATTTCAGACCATAAGATGATAAAACACACCGTTATCGTTTTCATCATAATTACCACACTTACAAACAAAACGAAGAACACAAGCTTAAAAACAAAAATTAGTGCATTGTCAGGAGCATATTTCGAATTAAATAAATTCAGTAAGGCTTATGAGAAAACAATTCCCATAGTCTATAGCCTGAAAATTCCAAGAAGACAGAACATAGAAACACCCGAATGGCTTGAAGAAATAAAAAAATTGCAAAGTTGTGCATCCACGGAAAACACATGGTGTTTACAAAGATCGAAAAACATGTTAAAGATCATAGATTTAATTACGGATATTCAGCTAATAAAAGAAGAAATAATCAAAGAATTTGACAGAGAACCTTCAAAACGAATGAAACGTGGAATACAAATCCTTGGTGACTTTGACACATGGTGTTGCAATGTCATGACACTTTCTCAAGGCAACGATTTTATAGAAAACAAGAAAAATCTAAAATCTCAATACGAAAAACTTCGAGAATCCGTAATAGAAAGCCATGCAGAATTACTAAATGTCACGAATGACATTAAAAATTTCGAAAAGATAGAAGTCGATAACTCTAAAATTTTAAAAGAAAACATCCAAGCACTAAAAGATGCCATTCAAAACCAAAATAACAAAATAATTATTAAAGCTAGAAGAGAACTCATCTTCGACACAGCTCGAACTCTTCACGCTAGTTTAGTCACCAAAAATGCTAAACTCAGCCAGTAATTTCTTTCTTGCAAAAGTAACCATCTTCCAGCAGCAATCATAAACGAAACAACTTTAAAAGAACACTTACTAAAAATCAAGAAAATCGCAGAAAAATCAAATTTTGCAGTAGTTCTAGACAAAAAATCAATCCAGTCCTACTACAGAACAAAATTAGTAAATTGTTACGTAACAGGAAACAAAATAGAAATCAAAATCAAAATTCCACTTCAGAACCTTCATGCCAAATAAGAACTTTACAACTTTATTCCATTAGCATTTAGAACACACGACAATAAAATTTGTTCTTGGGATCAAGAACCTTCGATCTTATCCCACAACAAATTTGATGGATCAATAAGAATCATAACTGGAACAGACATTGATCTTTGTGGCAAACATAGTCTTTTATGTTTTCTCCCACAGGACCGCACAACCAATAATAAAGGGAATTGTGCGAGGGCATTATTTCAAGGAATGAAATTTGAAGAAATAATAAAGAAATGCACCTTCAAATGCGAAATAAATCATGAAGAAATCGCAGTCAAACAAATTGAAATGAACCTCTTTGCTATAAGAAAGGCTAAAAACACATTAATAGCAGTTAACACCATAACTAAAACAAGTAACAGTATAGCCATAAATGACTCATGGCCTGGAGCGACCCTACTAACAGTTCCTTGTGTAGTGGAAATCCAACAGTTACAAAAAGAAAACAATGCAGAAACAATCATTCCAGCAGGATTCCCATGTATAGATGAACCTGAAAAGGACATTCTCATCGAACATCATCTACCGCTGGTTTGGACAAAATATCAATTTATGGAACTTGACTTTGGTCTTCATCAATCATTCAAATTTCCAAATATGTCTATAGCCTACAATAATAAATGGCATGACAACATACCTTACCTTTTGCCAATAACTCCAGTTCATAAGATCGAAGCAAGATTAAAATCAGCAGAATTGAAAATCCCTGATCTAGGATACCAAGACACAATAAACACGGTACATTTACTACTAATTGGTTGGTGTAGTTTATTAACACTCATAGTAGCCATATTGGTCTACATAAATTTAAAAATAAATTGTGTTGCTATCAATGCACACAATCAAATAAATGATTTGGCATTGGGAGCAATACATCGTTAATGGTCCATAATTTTAAGTCCATTTTTGTAGTAAAATATAATAAATTAGCATTAAAAAAGCATAAGAAATTTAATTATGCCAAATTATTTCAATTAAGTCCATTTGAAAAAATAAATTTTTATGCTCAAATGACAAATTTTATATTTTTAGGCGATGATCAATTCCACAACGTAAAATTAAGAGATATTTGTAAAAAAATAATACTGTTTTATGACTAGAATTAAAGATATAATAGATTAAAACAATAAACTTTCAGGAACACAAAATTTAAAGAAGCAGGAGCTTCAGGCTTTCTTTCACCCGGGGACCTTTGTTCCATCCTGTTTTTGCAGACGATTCAGTTCGTCTACAAAAACGTGTCAAACAAATTATAGACAACTATTATTCCTAATTCTCGGAATAATAGCTGTCTATATTCTTCCTAGCTTCTCACGAACGGACACCACCAGATATGCTAACAGTAAAGTGTCATCATATTTGGCGGATGTTCCATGTCACGCCACCTTTTTGGTCGGCCATCTTTTGATTGGAACAAAGAAAACGAAAGTGATGTCATATCTTCATTTCAAAGACATGGTCATTTCTGAACTAGCAGTCGAACAGAAACGTTAAGGTCCATACTCGATGTTATGGATATCAGGTCTCACTATTATTAAGTATCAGTATTAAGTTAAAGTTTAAATGTGTTTTGTAATAACTTGAAGTTCAAATTTAATAAAAGATAAATATTTGTATTTTATCTTATTTGTTGAAGTAATTTAAAAGTATTGAATTACTCTCACAACAAAGAGCCATTAATTATTTCACCAATTATTCCCTCGATGCACAAACACCAATACACATTTGGACACAAAAAAAAAAGTTTGTTGTCACCTCCAAAACAACAAATTCTACAGTGTTACCAGAAATTCAGGGTCAGGGGAAGCCAAATTCGTGGGTCCATTGCCCCCTTCACAAGGACACAGATACTTGTTAACAATAATAGATAGAGCAACTCGATTGCCAGAGACAATACCTAGATTACTCGCTATGGTGTACCTAAGTCATAATTACAGACTAAGTTTGCCAATTTGAAAGCTCACTCTTTAATGAATTGTCTAAGAAGCTTGGTGTACAACATGATCACACCACAGCTTACCATCCACAAGCTAATTGAAAAGTTGAGCAATGGCAAAGAGCTTTAAAAGCATCTATAATGGCTTGCGATATCAAGAGATGGGTTGATATTTTACCAACCATCCTCTTGGGACTTTGATCTGTACTTCAAACTGATACAGGTTACTCTGCAACACAATTAGCACTCGGTGAAGGGCTATGCCTTCCAGGGGAATTTTTCACCCAATTGAAAGAAATTAGCCCCAAAACCTTAGTTCAAAACATACAGATTGATGCAACCTACTTTTTCAAACAAGCAGCTTGTCATGGCCAACAGAAGATTTAGCTCTCCAAACACTTGGCAACAACATCTCATGTATTTGTTAGAGAAGAAAAAATAATATTTTTGTTGGAAAAACCATACGCTGGTCCTTATGAGGTTGTGTCATGAGACGATAAAAACTTTATGATACTAATTACAAGAGAACAAAAAACAATCTCAATCAACAGATAGAAATCTGCATACCTTATAAACAACGACAGAAAAATGCTTCAAAGAGAAACAGAGATAAACACACTGAATGAAACAGAAGAAAATACGCAGACAAATTCGACCGAAAATACACATATACAAAAAGTAGAGGACAAATTAGTCGAAAAATGTGATACAAATCAAAATTCACAAACGAAAAATTCACAAATAAATAGAAATAAAAAATCAGTTAAAATCCCTGATGTTATAACAATAAAATATGACTCTTTAGACCCCATATGCCCACAAAAAAGAGGCAGGGCCTTAAGAAGCAAGAAATTGAAGAATCAGCATCCTAGTTGTAGATCTGAGCAATTAGCACAGAGAAAATAAAATTATTCCCAAAAAAGTAATATCTAAAACAAATTCAAACCCATTAAAAAAGAAGCGATGAACTTGGAATCTTCAGGAATTCCGTTAACAAAAGAAATTCTGAAGATAAGGAATAGAAAAAATGCTTGCAATAAAACAATGACAGTAATAAACAAACCCGTGTGCGATACAGAAAGAAAACATCGCAACGTGTTTCTGTTGTTAAACAAAGATAAGCAAAATGTCAATACATACTCTGATGTCACTCTTGAAAAGAATAGAATTTATCTGGAAAACTTTCAAACAGTAGAGAATTTTATATGCTATCTCCTCCTTGAAAGGTCACACTCAGATAAGACAATGAAATAACATTGGGATTGACTAAAATCTTCCAACAAACACCATTTGCTTTTCTGTTGTTGTATCAACTTGGTTGAATATTTTCTTTTCTCTCATGTCTTTTTTATATATTTTTTTTCCTCTATTTCTATTTTCATGTTCCTTTGTAATATCATCTTCCAAAAATACACCATTGCTTATTCCAAAGCCCAAATTTGTAGCACCAAGTAGCACTGAGACTGAAAAATAAATGCAACTTGGAACATGAGAAGGAACTTGAAAGAATAGAGAACGAGTTACTAATGGATATGACACTGGTATCGGACATCCTTAATAAGATATTCACACCACTTCTACCCTCACATCACCTCCTAAAACACTGGAGAAGAACCTGAAAGTGGAGAACCCACCTTCAGGCTCATCCACACTACCATTTTGGAAGAGGTGAGATTCCTATTTGCAGACAAGGTCCCAAAAAGTCAACCTCCTCCCACATCCAACTTTGCTTACCACCACATCCAACTTTGCTTACCATCCAATGGGGAATTCACACTCCCCAATGTTTGGAAAGGCAAAGAAGGAACCCCACTCTGATCCTGCAAAGTACCAACCCTCTTCTTCCCAAAACCTCAAAATAGACCACCATGACATAGAGGCCAAAAGAGCTGGATGGACTACCAGTCCCATTTCAATGCTCGTAAGTTGTCTTACAGGTAGGCAGTGCTCTGGCTAAATGAGAGCAAGACAATAGAAGCAGTAGACTTGATAAGTCCCCCAGGCATGCTACTTATCATTTTTACAGGACACAAACTGGGGGGAGTAGCTGTGGGGACAGTACTTGAATGAAGTATAGGGGCTTGTACCCCTCAATCACAGTTGCCACTGAAAGGCTGGCTAACTTTTGTCTCTATGATGTTAAACAAATATGTACATGTACATTTGTATGTTCTTACCTGTACATACATACAGGTAAGATACATTATTTGAACCATGATAAATTACCTGATAAAGATCTTGGTACCAAATGCACTGCGTTGTTTCTTATCACCTTACAAAATAGGAAACAATGTAATATTATGACATAATATGATATGCTTATGTACATATGTGTGTCTACGTGCATTTGCCAGATCCACCATATAAACTCATAAAACTGACAAGATCGCCAATGTTCATCTAGAATTTGGCTCACTCATACATTCATATATGATGTGGCAGAACACGCAAAGCTGTTGATTACCTTCTATGGGTGAATACTTCTTACAACGAGGTATTCCACATTCATCATTGTGAAATAAAAAATGGATGGGGCTGTGTCAAAACCATGGTGGCAGGTCTATTGAGCTTAAAATGGGTGACCTGGCTGTTGGATGATCAGAAGGTACACAGCTGATAGGTCCAACCTATGTGTTATGCTATTTCTCAGTCAATCCAATTAATTCTCATGAGTTAGTGTTATTACGAAATCTGTGAAAATCTTCACATTTCTTATTATAAAGATATCCATGCCAAACGTTTTCACATAGGTGCTGCTGCAATTTTGTTTCCGAGAGGATCTTATAATTAAATTATTGTTCATAGGCTATCATATACTTAAACTTAAAATTTCTGGACTCATTCAATTCCTTTTGACCCTCTCATTCATTCTGTTGTTTTTTTTTTTTGGTTTAGGGTAGGCTTTCACCCAATTCAAATGACAGTATTGAGACGTTTCTGAAAATATTACATGAAATTACCAATAAACATTAAATCACAATTTGTCACACACCGAATGAATTTTGTGGTAAACATTATCTCTGTTATCTATATATCTTGCGCAATGATACCTTGTGGAATATTTTATCACGTCCCAGTCCTATGTCATGCTAATTTTACCGAAATAACGAATGCACCGATTTCATAACAAAATGTTGAGGACCAGCGCTCAGTAATTAGTCGTAAGACCTTGAATTATATTTTATTATTCTTTGAATCTTCCTCTCTTCAACCCAGATTTTATTTCCCCTTAGCTATCATAGTTTTTGATTTATTAAAGAAGGTATAATTTACATTTTTTCTGACACTAAAGTTCTTGAATTAAATATTTTCATTACCCTATCACAAGCATTCTACATCAAAAAATGCCTTCATTCCTTATAATAATAAACAAAAATAATAAAATAAAGCAAAATCAAAAATGTACACCCGTATTCATTGATACGAATAATACGTTTAATAAAATTGCACAGCTGACGCGTCCATTCTATGACATCACGCTTACCTGTCAAAAAATAACATAACGTTTTACAGGGACTCAACTTTACAATTGTAATGCAGTTTTCACCAATTTTTTTTTCAACAAACTGGAATATGCTTCTACTAAAAATTTATTTCAGTAACTTATCATGTTTCTAGAATACCGCTGTCTATATTAATTTACAGATATGAAAGTTCTTTTTAATGGATAGATGTTCAGAGCGTATTTCCAGTATTGATAACGAAGTCTTGTCTAGTTTTTCAGTTTTTTAGCTTTAAACTTTATAAACTAACTTGAGAATACCATATGCTGCTACGCAACAATAATTTACACAAAACTACCTTTATAAATGTGTTGGAATTTACCCCAATATATCTGGAAAACTGGTCATGTAATAGTGTTACAGAAATGACTTTTATGTATCGCATTAACGTTCAAATTCAAATTGTACTGCATTTCTGAGTGTTGAGGCTGGTCATCGTTCAACACTTGTCTGTGTGGCTAAGGCCTAAGATGTGAAACAATTTTGCTTTATTTTTTATGCATATAATACGGAACTTTCATCCCGATACAGTTCTAAATCCAGAAACATCTTTATATAAAATCAAATCTGTATGACTATTGTGTGTTTCTCATTGATTACTATCTAGGACTGTCTGGGATGAAATGGAACAAAGTTTAGAAAAGGATTTTGTCCAATCTGAACAATTACTTAAAAAGGAAAAATGGATTCTCAACGTATTAAATTTTTTCAGATGTTTTAATGTTTTTTGAATGATATTTCGTAATGCTTCATTTGTTCCAAATACCGTGTTACATACCAATGAGATATATACAATACAATATTTAAATAGCAACCCCGGTCAACATTTTTAATGATTCTGAAATCGCAGATTTTTGATTGCATCAAATTTTAAAATTTGAGTATTTCTAGCACAGTTTTGTAGAATAGACTCGATTTTGAAGGTTGAAAATGTAGTTCTCATATTAGTATAAACTAAGCATGTGAAATGAACTAATCTACCTTCATTCTGAATTTGTGACTACCTGAAACTTAATGTAGTACCTTCAAGATTCTAGTATTGAGGTGGCTGGAGCGGGATATAGTTACTTTCCTCCTATTAAACCAAAAAAATTTTGTCACTCCTTTGCAAGACAAATTCTACCACCAATTAAAAATTAAAATAATTTTCAATAGGGGAAAACTAGTCTTCTTTTCATATTAAATGAAGACATAAGGAATGAGGATTTGAAGAAAATTAAAAATTTATGATCCTACATTATTTAACAAAAGAAAACATATTAACGGTGACGAACTAAAAAGAATCATATGAAAGATTGATAGCAAGAAATTAGGTGGTTACGGTGAGCAGCTCTGACTGGAAATACATCGTAAACCTAATAACAATGAAATAGTAATGAAACTTTCACCCTAATCCCGCATAACAACAGTTCTTTTTGACAACTAACAATCGAAAAAGCTGCCTGACAGGCAATAAATTTATGTGTTTCTTGGGCTACTGGTAGTGTCCATACTCGCCAGCCAAGATTTGGCTTACACTACAATAGGATATGTTTTTCATACAAAGTAAGTGATACAACATCATCGATTACGTTTTTTGAGATATTGAGTTCAAATTTAACGCACATTTTTACATTGAATCACCGGGCCCGCTGTGACCTCAAAAAGGGTTGGGATAATCTTTTCCTAAAAAATTTAGCGATAAATCGTTAGATTCTTTTGAGGCGCTAAGTTCAAATTTAATGTCCATTTATGGACTGAACCACTCACTGGGTCCCCTGTGACCACAAAAAGGATTGTTTAGGCAAATTTTTTCATATTTTATCGAGTGATATATCCTCACAGATATGTTCACTGATGCGCAAAATTTAACTTCAACAAGTGTGATGTGGCCCAGATACACTTTTTTTTTTTTTTTGGGGGGGGGAGGAGGAGTTGTACTGGGTACCTCACTTTGCTTCCGTTCTTGTTCTGTGATTCGTTTGCGACCTGCGAATCCTACCTAGCCAATGAAACTTTGAATGGAACTGATAAGAATATCGGTTGAATAAATGAAAAAATAATGAGTCAGGCCTTATTTTAATAATACTTCTTTGGAAATTTAAAATTATTACCTGTTCCATCGTATTGCTGACCTAAATACTCCGCAACAATTAAGGGCGAATATTTCTTCTAAATATACACCATTACCTCCGACTAATAACCCAATTAATAGAGCCAACAGTTATGCGGATGTACAACTAATCAGCATAACTGTCAGCACTATTTGGGAATGTACAATAGGTACTTTTGGGAACGTAAACATGTCTAGGCCCAAAGAGAAGTCACTTGATAAATCAATTTACACCAATATTTCACTTGCCTTTCAAGAGAGTCTCTGAGTAGTCTAACTATCTCTGAACTCTCTGTCTGCCGGTGTGCCTATACACCTTAAGTTAGTCGTCCACCCTATGATGTGGTGTGACGCTATTAGGTTTAATATTACTATATAATAATTATGTACGTGTATCCGCGAAGTAACTAAGTATATGTATTCTACAGTGACGAAGTAATTACTGAATAATGTATCGAGACGTGTTCATATAGAATTAAATGTTGTTTTATTGAAACACGTATTTATTTTGTGTGACTGTTATAAATCTGGGACAACAGACACAACATTACCATTACTGATAATTTTAGTACATAGTTTCTGATGAATGAATACTTCTTATAAATCTGATAAATGGTACAGGTACATTCGTCATTTTTGCATTCAGGAATACCGCCAACATATGAAAATGATAGTTCGTTTATCGGTTACCATTGTCATTATTGTTGTTGCTATTGTTATATTGACTGTCAAGAACCTCTTCACATATATTTTTTTAAGTGCAGCACTGAGTTCAAATTTACAGCACATTTTTGGATTGAACTCTCGCTTGGCATCCTGTAGATCCAAAAGAGGGTTTCGGATAATATTTCCATATATTATTGAGTGAAACATTATTGGGCACGTCTTTTTCTGGATCTAGTTCAAATTTAAAGTTAATTTTTGGACTGGCCATGTGCTGAATCTCCCATGGAACCAAAAAGGTTCAGGATAATATTTTCACATATTAATGAGTGATACATCGGTGGAGATATTTTAAGAAGGACTGAATTCAAATTTGTGTCTATTTTTGGATGAACCACTCGTTGGCTCCCGCCCCGGACACCGAAAAGGGGTTGAGACAAATTTTCTGTTAATTATGTTACTGATTTATTGAGTGATATATCACCGTAGATGTTCTTTAAATTGCAGGAGTTTAACTTCTGCTGTGTGAACCACACTCCGATTTGATTAGGGTATTTGAATTATGTGATCAGCTCTAGGCTCAATCAAAACTGAGTCTACAATTTATTTTTATTTTTAATTCTGAGGAAAGAAAGTATACGACGAAACTGACAAACTAACAAGCAAAAAATATAAAAAATAAGGTCACTAATTTCACTTTTGGACGCATTTTTCGAGTAGGTATTTTAGTCAGGCATAAAGAGAAAAAGTTGATTTTAGTGGAAATTTAGCGATTATTTAGTATTTGTGAGGAAACACAAAGAGAGTATATATTGCCGATTTTAGACAAGTAGAAAGAGTACTCTATTTTTTTGTAGAGAACGAGAGTAAATATTCTAAGAAAGAGTACAATTATGTGAACCATGTCTCAGTCCATTTTATACAGTTGAACAGAAAAATGGATTAAAATCATTTTCAACAGTAATGAAAAACCCCAAGAGGTAAAAGTTGAAACTGAAGAAAAAAGTATTATTTTTAATATTTCCGGCAAAAATATGTATTAATTTACTAATCAAAAGCCCCAAAAAATTTGCCGCCTGTCTACTGAGTTAGCAAACAGAGCCTACTGCGAAATATGGTAATGTAGATGACTATACTTTTAGTTTATTTTTATTTTAAATAACTTTTACCTTGGAATTCCCTTGTAAATGAGTTTTTCAAAATTAAGTAAAAAATATTAAGGATCAATCCAAAACCAGCACCAAATTTTGATCCAAAAACACAATTACAAAAATCTGAACAAAGAAAGCGCTTTACAATGATTTAGCTTCCCTTCATCAAATGATAATTAAGTCGCACTCATCTACTCTCGATTCCTACGATATAACTCAGTTTCTCCAATTCAGCTATCAACTCTCAGTTCACTACCAAAAACACACTGTAATTTTAGAGATGGATTTTGGTGTTACGGTACCCATAGATCTCTTTTACATAGGTCATTATTCTTCAAAATATTAATCTGGAAGAAAACTTTTATACACACAACTGAACTTTCTGTTTTGGAAATAGAAGTTTGGGACTGCTGCGGTCTTTTCGCTCCATAGTAATTGCATCTGAACCATTTCAGTCCTAGAAATCCCGAGATAATTATATTTCTCTAGAAAATGGAATCAAAAATGGCAATTCAAGACTGGACTTTCAGGTGCAAGAAATGTTCACTATCCTAGTTCAAAAATCGGACCACTTTGAAAAATTTTTCGCAACTTCAGTTTTAGGAAATATTTTACAAGAGAAGGCAGGCCGGGTTGTCGAACTTAGAGATACTTTTCGTTGTTTTTCCTAAAACCCAAAAATTCCTAATTAATTCTAGCAGTGGTGTTTTTCGAAACAATCTTATTCGATATAACTAAATTCAATGGATCACGAATAATTCTTTTAATTTGTAGTAACTAACTTACAGGAAATAAATCCACCCATTAACAAGAAAAAAAATTATAACTGAACATTAATAAATTACACAGCGGCTTTTAATGTTTAGAATGAATTACATCTTTCAGCAAACGAAATTTTGCAAGAATGAAAACGTAAATAAACAACACTAATATCAACATAAATAAACTAAGTTATGAGAGTCGCTTATGAAACAAAGCATTCAAGTGTTGTTTCGCAATAGAGTGCACTAAATCTAAACAAAAAATAAAAAAAACCCTACTTGAAACATTCGCATCGATAAAGAACTTGACTGAACAATAATTTAACATTCTATTTAATGAAAGGGAAAAGATATATGTCAAATATAACTGATGAACAGTAAATAAAGCCAAATAGAAAAAATAATACGACTATTTTCCAACCAAAAATCTCCCATTAATGGATTTAACACTATCACTGATAAGGCAGTTGTGGGATCTTGAATGTTCTGCCAAAAATTTCAGAAGACGATTATCATTATTTGTAACCGGTAGCAATTTGCAAATAACACATCGTTTAACTGACTGTATAGCAACGAAAATTCATTTATCCCACCTCCATAGTTATCATCAAGCAGGAATTGTAAATATTCGTGCAAATACGATGTATTTACGGGAAAGTGCAATTGCATGATTATATTTACCTAGCAAGCGGGCCACTCCTTTTGGTTTTCGATACCAGTATCTTTTCGACGACCGAAATATTTCCATTTCTGGCTGCATCCAACAAATCTTGATCTTTCCCCATTCCATAAACGTTATTCGATCATTTTCGTACCTGAATAGTTTTGGCTTTTTGTCGTACAAAAATCACGCGACGAAATTCACAAACGGCGTTACAACAGTCGAAAATTGATTATCTCTACCATTTTGAAACGTATCGCACATGCGAACTACACTGATACGAGAACAGCTGATTTTAATCGATAATTTCTTCAAGCTGGAGTAAACACGAGCGATGAATGTTAACTTAACGTTACGTACACAAATATTGGATGAATCGGTATTGATGTATTGCTCGGTGTATACCTATGCGAATTTATCGAATAAAGTAGATAATTACGATTGAATTTTACGTTACACGTTAATTGAAGAGCGGCTACCGAAATTACTTGGAGAGCAGCCACCGAAACATCACACAAAAAAACACCGACTTACGAATACAACTCAATAACACTGAGAACTGAAATATAATATTACTGTGCGATAACGTTAACTGTTCAATAAATGGAAAATGGAAGAATCAGAACGTGAAAAAATGATATTGTAACTTACTATTGATGTTAAGAACACAGGTAGTAAATCAAGAAAACATATGACTAACGAATTTTCAGATTATCTGATACAAATTTTGCAAGCATATGAATTTTTCGATAAGAAAAAGTTTTTCGAATTTGGTGGCAGGTTTTTACAAGTTCGTTTAATTGATAACCTGACGGAATTATAGTTGACTCAATAATTTTTTCTGATGAATTGTATGAGTACTTGTGAAAGAATATTCCTTAAAATACATGCATCTAATGTAATTTATTATGAATTAACTAATTTTTACTTAATCATTTTCAATATAAAAGATTTTCATGATGAAAAACTTCATTATTTTCAAAGTTATTTTTAGATAATAAAATTCGTTCCATTACGTTTTGTTAATATGCAAATTGGCTACACTGTAAAGCAGACAGATTATAGGTTCGCTAGTGTGGTAGAAAAAAACCGAACGCCGATTCCTTGGACTATTTATTTAATATAACTATGCAGACATTGGACTTACAATGGTCAATGAGCTGAATAAGACTGGCGGTATAAGGCAGGTGAAGGCAACATAATAAGTATCATAGGTAGAATGTAATTTTTCTTACAAAAAGTTTGGCACCTTTACTGCACAAAGAATGTTAAAAATCTTTGAGAAAAAAAAAACAAAATTAGAGGGACCTTATTCTTTTAATGATACTTATTTTTAGGAGATATCTCGCCTGCATGGTCTTATCATTATGCTCAGTCCATATAGTTAAGAATAGTCAAAAGTAGATGATAGATTCAAACTCCATTTGAGTGAACTTGAATGAATCAAAGATGATTGGAAAAAATCAATCAAATTGATGAATCAAATGAATTATTCTTGAATAACTTGTGAATACCCAATGCTGCTATCCAGCAATAGGTAATTCACAGATGTACATAAACGAGTAAATGTGTCCAAAATTATCAATTAGTCAGGTGCAAAATGGAGAAAATAAATGATCCAGTTAAAGTTAAATTGAAAGCTGAATATACACATAACCAAATATATCTGTAACTATGATCACTGAAAGTGTTATAGACAAATGGCTTTTATATATAAAAATAGAGAGTACCCAAAACCAGGGATTGAGAAATGGAAACAGAAACCATATTTTTTTGCTCTGAAAACAAAAATAAACAGAAACACCAAAATTCTGAAATGGAAACCAAATTGGAAACAATATTAACCAATTAGTTTCAATAGTAATAATGGAAACATAATGGAAATGTAACAGAAACCAAATGATGAAGTGTTTCCATTTCCATTTTTCATTTGATTATTTTTGATCTAGGAGAAAAAATTTGAGAAAGTATCAAAAAATATTGAAAAATATTGATAATTTTTGAGAAATATTGATACTTTTTGAGAAATATTGAAAAAATATCAATATATCGATATTTGAATGAGATTTGGAAAATTTTACATCAAGAAAGATTTTTTTTTCATTGACAGAGAAATGGAACCTGAAACAGAAACTGACAGAAAAATTTTTTTTAAATCAGGGTTCAGGAAAAGCAATAGTGTTATGGAAGATATTCTATATTAAGAATATTTCAACAAATGAGATAATTCTTCTGTTTTATCTCTTTATTAATTTCACTTTAAATATTACATTACGTTTTTAATTATCACTATTACTTCTACTTAAAATAGTTGAAACTTGGTTATCCATAACATCTAGTATGGACCTTAACTTAATACTTTGGCTGGTAACACAGGGATGAATTCGTCTTTGAAAAGAAGAGAATACATCGCCTGTAATTTCACTGTCAATTCTCCAAAATGGCCAACTTAAAATAGTTGGCGTGACATGGAACATCTGCCAAACATGATGACTCTTCATTGTTGGTATATTTGGTGGTGTTTGTTCGTGAGAAGCTAGATACTATAATATAGACAGCTATTATTCCGAGAATTAGGAATAATAGTTGTCTATATTTTTTTGACACGTTTTTGTAGATGAAATGAATCGTCTGCAAAAAGGTAGCGGAACAAATAGAAATGGAAACCAGAATGATGGAATTAGAAATCAAAAATAATAATATTTTAGTAAATTTCAGAAACTCAACTAATAGAAACAAAATGAAAAAATGTGGTGTTTCTCAATCCTTGGTAAAAACAATCACCCATCTGTATGCTCAGCATCAAAAATGTGTTTGCAGCCTAAAATAACATACTAACTGTAAAATCACATTCCCCTGCCACAAGTGTGAATTCCATGAGCTATTTGAGGGTCTACAGACTCCTTCTTTTACCATTCTATCGAATGCATCCTAAGCCACTTTCAATCTGTCTGGAGCTATGCATCTTGCTTTTACTTTGTAGGGTTGTCCTACAATTTTAATTATATGAACTGTGTTGTGTTTGTATGTAGGATTTAGATTGAAAGTTGGTTTGGTTATTCCGGGGAAATCCTCAAATATTTTAACAAAATTATCATTAGATTGCATGCACACATCTACTATTTTAGAGATTTGATAATTTTTCATTTTGCCCTTGATATATTTACCAGTTGTTGAATCTATTAACTGTTTATTTTTAAGATCAATTAATAATCCAAAATGAGCTAAGAAATCTGCTCCTAATATATGGAGTTTAACATCAGCTATGATTAAAATCTATTTCATCTCTCTATTAAATCCAAGATTTATTTTGCAATTTTTAGTTCCATATGCAGGCAAACTATGGTTATCTACTGCATTTAATTAAGATTTCGGAGTATATTTTATGGCAACCGTGACAGGACCCTGTGAGGCATGTCTCATGGTGTCCAGTGACAGGAAGCTGCACCCCAGTCCGTAGGCTCTCACGCCCATTTTTTTTTTATATTTTTCAACCCAAATTTTCTAAATTTTTCTGCTTATGTTTTTCTGTATAATTTTGTATCTATCAAAATCCTTTGCCACTGCCACAAGGTAGTCTGTCCACCCAATTTTTATACATTTTTCAAACCCATTTCTTTCGGAACAGTGTCTTCCTGCATGGCTAAAGTGATTTGGCAACTAGTAGTTACATGTGTTCATCTGCCCCCCTGGCAGGTATCTAGTCCAGGTTTGGGGCCCAAACTGTGCAGTGTGTTAGGAACCGGGGGTGTAGTTTGGTTGGCATGATGCTGGTTATCTAGAAAGTGTATTGTACCCTTCCCCTCACCTCTCACATACAGGGTGGATAGACCCCTAATGCATCCGGTTGTGTGCTTTCCAAAAACACTCTGGTGACCATTTTGACCAACCTTGGCATGGTCTGTTCTCCTATATTTCCCAAGTGTCTCACCACAACAGGCTGACACCTTAACCCAGTCTACCGCCACCTTCCAACCACCACGCCATTTTTAAAATTCAAAAACAAACCTAATCGAAATCAATATGAGGTTTGTCACTTGCTTTCTAGCACCAACTTTTGTGTAAAAATATTTTTATCTGCCTCTTGCTTACCAAAAGTGGCTTTGACCCATAAAAATAAACAAGCCTTTAGTGCTCGGCATATGAATCAAGATTCTAAATCCTCTGGATTTTTTTAAAATTTTTTTGCATATATTTTATTTTATTGTGTATTTTTGCATTCTTTTATTCATTTATTTATTTATGTATGCATGTACCCCAGCCCTTGAGCACGGCTGAAGGTCCAAAATAATTAAAATTTGGTGCCTTTTTACTTTTCTGGCTATTTTATCGGCGGCACTTCCTTCCTATAGGCAGTTGCACCAAAAAACCCCAATCCTCTAAAACCTCAGGTCTCCCAAGACAACAAAATTAATCAATTATTTTAACTTGCCTGCCCAGCTCTTAATTTAACATCACCTGTGGTCCCTGTCGGCACTCGTATTTAATTACCCATTTTATTTTTTTTCTAGTCATTTTTCCCCTTTTTATTTGTTTTTTTTTTTTACATTATATTCACACATTTTAATGAAATCAAAACTGTCGAAAAATAAAATAAAATAAACTCGGACGCGGCAAAAAAATTTGGCTATTTTGCAGTATTTAAAGCCCCAAAAATAAAAGCCGCTGCACGACATTAAAGAAACATTCGTAATTTTTCTTTTCCCCTTGAATAAAAAGTGTTTGAGAGTATTTTCATGAGTAAATAGGACGATGAACTCGAAAAAAAATTTCTGCATTCCACACGATAGACGCTGGCCCATCTTATCGTAGTAAAAACAAAAGAAACTCTTCCGATAAATACGAATCAAACGGCTATCCTTCCGGACGTAATATTCCCACATTTTAATCACGTAAGATCCGTAAATTCCATTGTATTTCAGCACGAAAAAAAAAAAACTTCGTTGGCTGTATGTCGAGTACTATCAGCAACGGCAGTCCATTTAAGACTACAAATAGCCCCACTGACAAGCAACCTTGACCTACTGATCCAGTGACACAAATTCTATGCCGATAAGCCCGATAACGTGTACTACTAGGCGTTCAAAAAACGCGTTGCGTTATGCAGGGTGTTCAAAACACACGCGACCAAAGATAACTGCTAAAAGAGAAAAGTTTGTCCTGAAAGCTAAAGCAAAAAATAGCCGAATCGACTACAGTGTCGAACTAACAATGTAAGATGGAGGAACATCAAGCACAATGTCTGAGCCTACCTCATAGGCCCGATCCAACCCCTAGGGAGGAGGATCCGCAACAAAAGGATGACGACTCAGTTAACCCCACTGTTGTCCTCCAGACCCCGAAACACGTACAAGAACTACTTAATGAAAATTGGGAATATCGTGCCCGATACCAACAGGAGAGGGAAAACAGAGCCAGGTATGAAGATGGTATGGAGTATTACCAGAACCAGTACCGGGAATCCTGCGCCCAGCTCAAGCAGATGCAAGCTGATATGGAGAAATTCCAAAAGGAGATAGTAGAGATTAAGAAAAATGCCGCAAACAATGCAATCTCCGAAACAATTGCCACTGCTCCTGAAAACACGGACCAGTTCAAGAGGAATGTGAACGTTCGCTCATTGGCCATCGTCGATGTCCTCAACAACGACATTCCATTGGAGGAGCACGCAGAACATAATGATGAGCCGCTCAACTTGAGTAGAGCAGACCTGCTCCGCATACCATGCAGACGTTCGATCCAGCAAGGCGGAGCTGACTTGCAACCACCAACGACAACAGCACAGTTTTGGATCATCCAACGGCCACCGGTGAGGAGCAATCCATTCAACCCCATGGGGGTTGATCCTAGACTAGCCAATGTGGCTCCCAATTAAACACCTCAACCAACACCGTTTGTAAACACCGCCATGTCAAACAGTCTAGTACTAGTCACCCAGCAGACCATGCCACCCCTGCTATCATCTTTTCACAGTTTGGGGGGGCAGAATCCGCTGCATTTGTGGGAAACGGGTACAATCCAATGGCATACTTGCGCGGATATCCTCAAACGTACCACTCGGGTATGTCCTGTACTCCCTTGTTCAGACCAGGCCTTGAAACAACTTACACCGTGGCTGCAACAGAACCAAACGCCACACAGCAAAATCCAACGGGCGGCAACCAACCAACCCTGAACCAAGGTCCACCGATGACGAGACTACGTAGACCGCCACCAAACCAAAACACAAATTTGTGAGTTTTTGACCCATACCACCTACCAAAATATCAAGGTGCGTGGGACTCGAGAAATCCCTGGGTGTTTATCCAGGAGTTCCAAAACTGTACCAGTAGCATGTCGAACAACCTCCAGTGGGCCCAAGTCTTCAAAAACCAACTGGACTGCGAGAAATTTCCAACGGCGTCCAGTTATCCATACCATCTTGGTTACCTTGCATGTAGGCAAAAGTTCTTTGCCACGGAATGGAACCACGCGACACGAAGCCGGCAAGCTCGTGCGGTTTTAGCAGCAAAGTACCACCCCGCGCGATACAAAACAGAGGTCGACTTCATCATAGACTGCTACACCAGGTTGCACGAAACACAAACCATGCAGATCATCGATATCATCCAAGCGATCCATGAGAAAATGCCGATGTGGCTCCGCCCTCATGAGCCGCTGACGGCGTATCACACGCTGGAAAGATTCATCGACATGGTGAAATTCGTCCAATTGGTGTACGGCCCAACAGCAGTGCCAACAGCATCAGCGGCTGTTCCCAAAAGAATCTGGACTGCGTCAGAAAACACAGCGAGGTATCCTGGCAAACCAAGGACAGATTCCCAAGACCAAGTCCGATCCAGTCAATGTGGTCCAAGAAAGCGAGAAAGACGAGTACGAGGTCACATACCCAGAATCCGACATGGAGTTGGGAAACAACTCGCCACGGCCATAACTGCCCATACAGATGACCCTCCTCGAAACAGGAATGGTCATAAAAATTCCAAACCTTCTTCCGATGGGGAGAAGTAGCCCGATTTCAACAAACTAAAAGTTCTTCAGGACTCCGGGCAGCTACCCAACTGGAAGGAATATCGCGTCCTCGGCAACGCATCTGCGCTCAGCTGGCTCATGCAATCAAAATTGTCGAATGCAGCTACACTGGGAAATAAAGTCGTGGATGTGAAGAATAACAACCAAATATCCAAGGTCCACGCAAGCGCCGCTTCCAGAGTCAAGGAGAACGACATGATCATCATTTGTTTCGACGAGCACTTCGTGCTCCATCCGGATCATGAGGATCAGGCATTCAAAGAAAAACTGCGGGAGTTAGCTCGCCTGATAGTTATGGAGAAAAAGGCTAAGCAATTAATTCTCTGCATGATTGCGCCTCACCTGTCAAAGTCTTCCGATCCAGTGTATCGAGCAGGGATCCGCAACGCTAATAGCCAAGTGTGGAGAGTTCGTGGGGAATGCCCCGGGATGTATTTGCTAGACCTGAAACGTCATCTGATGGTCGATCCAGTCCCCAGGGTGAGTCTGAGCAAGGTTAACAACCCCCTGGAGGTGACACTCCCAACTCCACGAACATATACAAAAAACGAAGTTGCAAGAATCAACAACAAGCTGACAGAACTTATCCGCAACACTATCAACAGGAAAATCAACACCAGTTCCTCGCTGTTTGTCAGGAATCTGTTTGGGGAAAAGTTCACACTAGTTGAGATACCACCCAAAGAGTCGAGTGCTGAAGAAATAGCAAGTGGCCAAGTCAAAAATGCCACAAACATGATCCTTGAAATAGGGATCAAACCAAAGGCGAATCCTGGAGATGCAACCGTCTGTATCAGTGTGTTATCTGATCAGTCGCACCTTCTGTGTGGTAATGTCATGGAGGAAACACTACAGGATCTGGAGGATGAAACGACGGTAGAAATCCCGAACAAATACCGGATCGAAGACTTACCTCCAGCATTTGACATCCCAGTGGAGATAGGTATCGTGGAGAAAATTTACCACTTCTTCCTCGACATTGGATCGCTGTACTCCATCATGACACTTGAAGCACTACAGCAGATGAAGAAGGAGCATCCGGAAACTCACTTCTACCGATTGAAGGTGCCCTCCTATCAAATTGGCCCTTGCGTTGGCCGCACCGCCATCGTCGTTGTTGGAACAGCAGTGATTTCCTTCACAATGACAGATGATAGGGGGAGTAAATACACTTACACCACTGTGGTTCGAGTGGTGAAAAACTTCAACACACCACTCCTATTAGGCCGTACATTCATGGCAGAATACGATGTCATACCGTGCCTTTCAAAAAGAATGTTCGCAGCAATGACACCCGATGGTCAGGAGAGTATCCAGTTCAAAGGTTCCGAACCAGCGGACTGGTCCCAGACCAAACAGGTTCCGCTGCTCAAGTCAATCCCACTCACAGCCAAACAAGAAATCAACAACATCATTGAGAAGGTAGAGTTGCTATCCTCGTACAAGGCCACCTTTGTCGACATACTGAAGAAGCATCACGAAGTCTTCCGTCATCGTGTTGGAAGATGCAAATACTACACGCACAAACTTGTGATGAAAGAGCTGGTCAAGGAAATGCGTTTCACCAGTCGCTCCATCGCCCACGCACAAGTACCGGGTGTGAAGGAAATCATTGACAGATGGATCAAGGACGACATAGTCAGACCAGCTCCAAGCCGATATATATCCCCATTGGCCATGCATCGAAAACCGAATGGAGAAGTGTGAGTCTGCCTCGACTCACGCGCCATAAACAAATTTATGAGCATCCAGGGAGATACGGTGCCCCCAATAAATGAAATTAAAACAAAGTTCTATGGTGCTAAGTGGTTCACCAAAATAGACTTACGAAACAGGTTCCTGCAGATTGGCCTATCCAAAGAAAGCAAGGAGTACGTTGCCTTTAGCTTTCAAGGTCAGCCATATGTCTTCCAAACGCTTGTGTTTGGGCTAAAAGACAGTATGCAGGCATTTATTGCTGTGCTGTGAACGGTCCTTGGCAACCTTGAAGATTTTGTAACAGCATATGTCGACGACATACTAATCTTCTCACCAACGATCGAAGAGCATATCCAGCACATAGGAATCGTACTTGAAAGACTGCACGATGTGGGACACACAATCCGGTTGGATAAATGTTCATTTTTCCAACAGTCCGCCAACTACCTCAGATACATAATCAATCAAGAAGGGATCAAACCTGACCCTCATCACGTCGAAGCAATATACCAGTTCAAGCAGCCTCGGAACAAAAATGAGATGCAGAGCTTCCTCGGTGTGATGAATTACTACGTTCTCATATCGTCAAGTGCGTGGAAATAGCAGCGCCTCTCCATAACCTGACAAAATCAACTGTGTCATTCAAGTGGGATGTTGAGGAGGAGATGGCATTCCAAAGGCTCAAGAACGAGATTGCCGAATGTGTGACGCAAGCCCATCCCGATTGGACCAAGAAATTTTGTCGTCATCACTGATGCTTCGGACGTGGCTATTTCCAGGATGGTCCTCCAGTACGAAGAATATTCTGTTGATAACCACCACCGAATTAGTCCCCAAGGTAATTGCGATGGTCAGCCAGCTTATAAAAAGCGCTGAACGCAATTATTTTCCTTACGGAAAAAAACTACTCGCGAAAACACCTTTAAAAAATGCGAGTATCTATTAGTCGACCGAGAGATCTAAGTACAGACGGACCATAAGGCTCTCCAGCATCTTCTACAACATCAAGATGCATCGCCACGAGTTGCCAGTTGGAGAGATTACCTTTGTATGTACAACATCTCGGCCATAAAACACATTCCTGGCCAAGACAACCTCGCAGCCGACGCATTTAGCAGTTTCACTCGCGTTTCAGATCACATAGACCACCATCCCGCCGCATTAATGACGGTTGTCATGCTGACAGACGTACAAGGGGAAATCAACATGGAAGAATTGTTGGGCAGCCTGCTGGAGATGCAAGAAAATGATCCTGAAATTAAAAGTCTAGTCGATTCAAAATCTCCTAGGATACATATCCAGAAGGACATAGTCTGCTGGAGAAATAGGGACAGCATCTCCCACATGCTTGTTCCAAAAGAAATTGGCCCAGTCCTTATACAATTCTACCATGAGGATCACCAACATCCTGGTGCCCGGAAAACGTTGGACATCGTTCGCCGACATTTCAACTGGCCATACTGTAAAGAAGATGTTGAGAAGTATTGCGCCAGGTGCCTTGATTGCCAACAAGCGAAAAATTCAAACAGTACCCTAATGAGCGGTTTCAACTCCGTTGTCGCAGAAAATGCCGGAGATCTGGTAGCCATTGATATATTTGGCCCTTTGCCATGAGGGACGGGTAATGTGTCCAAGATCATTGTGATAATGGATGTGTTCACAAAACTTACCCGCCTCTACCCAGTGAAGATAGCTTCGACAAACGCATGCATTGGGGCAATGGAGAAATTCATTGCAGAATATGGCCCAATACGAAGCATATTGTCGGACAACGGATGACACGAAACATTGATGAACCGATAAGCACAGGCACAGAAGCACAGACCCGCAGCCAGATGAGAAAAATAAATGAACAACGTCATTCGTAATTTAAATTAACGCGCAACATTGTATCGTTAGTTGCAGTGCGATAAAAATAATAAAATAAAGTGGATGTTAAATGGTGAATTCGAAATTTTTAAAATTAAAAGTGATCTATTAGTGAAAGTGAATCATTCCGAATTCGAAATACTCGTTCGTCGTGAAACAACGTGTGAAGGTGAATTAAAATGGCCACCCGCCACGATAGAGTAATGGATCTCAACCTAAACAACCACGCTGGGGTGCGATGGATGGCAACAGGGAATACCATTTGGGATCTCAAAGTGATCAATTGCGAGCTTGATTTATGTCGATTGGTCCTATGCAGCGAAATTGAACATGCAAAAGAGACTCGTCTGCGTAATGGAGACGCTAGTTGACGTCCAAGTCGACCTTCGGTAGGTAAAGGACACGATCAAAAGTGTCAAATTGTCATGCCAGCACGTGCTGGAGAAGTGTAATCCCGTCCACAAGGTTCTTTTGCTTCAAAACGAAGAAGTTTACGTACGCCAACAAATCGAAGAATGTGAGCTCAGACAACTGGGCGAGAGACTCGCGTGTGAAAAGCAAGCAGCAGCGAAGAAAATAGCGGATGAAGCCGCAAAACAAGCCTCCCAACAACCCAACTCTACGTCCAAGTCCGACACGCCCCCGCCACCACAGCAAGCAACCGAAAAATGAGTCCGCTGGGTGGACGAGATGGAGGTTGACAAAAATGAACAAGCTGCCCAACCATCAACACGGGACGAGCCTCCAACCTTGGAATAGCCAGCCCCCGAAGCACCTGAGGTACCAGCACCTATCCAGCTCCCAAGAAGAATGACAAAAGGGGAGCTCCGTGCCATCCTGCCAAACACATTCATAATCCAGTTGGGGTTCCTGAACGGCGGATTTGCGCAAATGGAAACGTTAGTGCACGTCGACTGATCTCTAGATCAGTCGATTGTGAGCCCGAAGATCGCGGGCAACTTGCCTGTTACGAAAGCCGAAAAATTCATTGGACACCTTTTGTACGGCAAGGTGAGGATTCCACAAAGCAGCGAGACGGTGACACTCTTCCTTAACTTCCATAACAATTGGGATACCTTCATGGAGGAAGAGTGTTACGTAATACGGAACGAATGGTTCGACCAAAATCGTCTCGTTCTGGGAAAGCTGTTCATTCGTAAGCACATCCTGCAGGCCACCCACACAACTGGACCCAGAAGACGGGGTGACCTGATCTACGTTGACGACAACAACAAAATAGGGAAAGGGTTTTATGAACCAAAAACAGGACTTTACTAGATCGGTCTGTCCGCAGGAATCCAGCCCTTGGGGCGAAACCTCTAAAAAAAAAAAAGTATGTAAATAGCTGATATTTTTTTCTGTTTGTTCGTTCTCATTTTCGAGGTGATGATTTTGTTATCTTTTCCAATCTTCTTCGTTTAATTCAAAAAAAAAATAAAATAAAAATAATTTTTTTGTGAAAAATTTGCTATTGGAACTACCTTCTTTTTATTATTTAGCTATTTACGTGTCCGATCAAATTCCTTTCTTGTTGTAAGCGATTCGCAACAAATCGCAATTTTTTTTTCTGTGTCATATTCCTTGTTTTTGTTTTACGCGTCGTACCCTTAAAGGATAAGTTGTTTTATTTCATCGGCATGAAAGTATTTTTGCATTATTTTCTTTGTCGTTTGTTTGCCACCTCCCCTACGGGGCCAGCCAAGGGTGAGTGCCTGTTTTTTTTATTAATATACTTGTTTTACTTTGTGAATTCATTTTTTTCATGTATTTTTTATGTTACGTGAATCTCCCGTAAATCCATCCATCTCATCATTTTTCTGTTCAGGTTCCAAATATTTCCTCGTGTCCCACTCGCAAAATTTGGGAGGGGGGTTGATGAGATGTCTGACCTGTAATTTTTTTTTCTTTCGAATAAATACGTCTTTTCCCGTCACTGCTCCCCTGTTTTTTTCCTCAAAATATCTGTTCTCCTGATGGCAAAATGTGCTCGCAGAATTACCTTCTTGGGCGATGATTTTTTTTTCTCTCTTCACGGCAAAATACGATCGGCGAAGTATTTTGCAAATTATTATACCAAATTCGGCATTAGAAATCATATTTATTGTGTATTCTGTATTCTTGAACGCAGCTAGGCTACAGTTTCAAACTTGCTACAATGTATCTTGCCTGTCTGTGTTACCTATTATTCGCCACTTAGCCTACCCGCGAATTATATGCATCTTATACAATAGCCTATACCATGTACTCGTAGCTGCTTGCCTAACATTCGGCGGTCTGTTCGGTTGCTCGCCTAACGGACCAAAAAATACGTTAAAGTTTAAATTCAAATGCAGCGGCCGAAATATTTTATCTTCTTTTACAGGATTGGCTGTATTTTTATAGTGTGAGATGGGTACGAGGCGATGCAATTGGTGGTGAGTTCTGGGGGGAATTTCTCACAATACCTGGTGCGATCCTTATAGTTTAGCCTATACTTTAGTTGAATTTTAGCAGTCGGATCGCGCCGTGTAGAGGTTTTTGCCTCGAAAGTGTTTTTTTTGGCCAGTTAATTTCACTCAAAAAATTTAGAAAACTTACTCGGAGGGGCCTGCCCTCACCGTTTAATGTTACCAATATAAATTGAGAATTGTGTGTGTAAAATTTCCCTTGCTTTCAAGGTTTCAAGCTTATTTTTGGGAAAAACAAAATTACTGATTTTTGACACACTTCTCTAAATTTTGTCCAAAAGGGCAGCCAATTCGTAAGCCCTTGTGTCAATCGAAATTGAAAATACTTTGGCCTTCAAGGTCAAACTCAAATTCTGGTTATTTCAAAATTCGAAAAAGGCCACTGAGGGGTGCAGAAACCGCACCTCCACAGTGGACCTGCCATCAACCAGATTGAGCAATGGAAGCAGAGCAGGAGGAACCAGTCAGTTGCAATTTATTTTAACTTTTTGCTGCTTCATCTGTACCAGTGTTTGTCAGTGGGGCTAAAACAGCCGGGGCGACGAGAGGCATTCCAGAACAACACCACCTGAATTTGCATCGTCTCAAGGTCGCTGTGGAACTGTCACGGAAGATCAGTAAATATATGGTTTTCTCTATTACTCTGTTTCGGTCACTCTTTTCTTGGGAATCGAAATTTAAAATGATAGCCTAATAATCTGGCATGTGGTGGGAGGGGGGTGGTTGGTTATTCTGGCAATTGGGGTGTCTGCTTTAAAATGGTGAATTTTCCTTTTTCTTCCTTTTTGTCTATTCCTACACTTGGCCATGAAGGAGTTCCTATACTTTACCTGCCTTTCTGTTAGCTCCTTTTTTTGTTTGTTGTGTGTGTGTTTTTGTGATATTTTCAGACGTCACAATTTCTTGTGTTTTATTTTAGTTGGCAGTAAACTCATATTTGTGCCAGTATCTACAAGAAATTTCCTTCTTTTTGATCTGTCTTGTATGAACAGGCAGCAAAAATAATTTTCTGAGGGGTTGGTTGCGATTAATTCAACCACTCCCTCTAGTTTGACTTCCCAGGAGATTCATTTTAATTATCTCTAACCTTGTCTAATTTTGAGAAAAATTATTTTTTCTTTTGCTCATATTTTATCATTGTTTCAGCAAAGAATTGACAGGTTATTTTGCAAGTCTCGGAGTTTTCTCCCCATTTGTTGTGGTGAAAACAATAGTCTTTTTGCCAGTTTGGATTTTTATATTTTGGTTTAGATTTAGACTTCCCTAGTGGTATTCTACCAGAGCTATTTCTTCTACAACTGAAGTTTCTACTATCACAAGATCTACGGTTTCATTCTCTCCAATTTCTGTGTTTTAAATGGCAGTTTTGATTTCCATTATAATGGCCGCTGTTGTTATTTTTATTTTTGTTTTCCATCTTTAATGCAGCAATTTCGGCTCTCAATTCTGCTTCTTCAGACTTGTCTGCTGATGTGGCACTAACTACAGTTTTACTTGAGTATTTGAGTACTTATTTAGCTGCTTTGCCAAATTTATTATAGTTTTGTCACTGATAGCACTTGTCAGATTGAGAGCTCTAAGTGATTGCACAACTGATGTTGGTAGTTGTTCGCAGAATTGGTCAGCAATAACCAATGGTGATACATGGTTATCACTAGCTTAGCCATGAATACAGTAGGCCTGTCAGCTCCAATAGACATGCCCCTTGTCAATTCTCAAATTTCTTCTTGAGCTGTTATGCCAAATGCTGTTCTTATTTTTTCTTTGAACCAACTATACAAGTCTTCTACTTTATCAGGAGATTCCATAATATCTGGACAAGCTTTTATTATTTGTGAAAGCATGTTTCCACATAATTGTCTGTATCTATGCTCTCAAGGAATCTCCTTGAGTTGGAAACAGCCGGTAAGTTGTATGAACCAGGTTTCTACATCTTTTGGGAGAAACTCTGGGAGTTGGATTCATTATTTGTATATATTTTTGGCATTTTTATCAATCTTCCTTTTGTTGTATTCAGATATTGCTTTTACTACGATTTATTTTAGGTACTGGTCGAATAGTTGTTTTTCTAATGGGCTTGTTTTTCTGCAACCAATCTTAATTCTTTTTCCTTTGGATTTTCATTTGCATTTCCAGGTATTTGTACTTCTTTGTTTCTTTTTAACATGATTTTCCTTATTATTTTGCCACTTCTCAATTTTTGGAAATCCAGCTTACTGAATTTTATTCAGACAGAAGTGTTTCCTGAATTTATTATTCCTATCAGGAAGTATTTTCCATTTTTGAACAAGATTGTTTGAAATTTTTTGACCATCCCTATTTGGGGCAATGTTTATTTGAATTTGGGGGTAAATTTCCCACTTACATCTGTTAGACTGAAAATGTTCAAGTTGCATCAGCTATTTTTAGCTGATGTAAAAAACGCGTCCTAACCACACTTATCAACAGAGTGATTTCTCACTTGATAAGCATTTGCACACCTGAGCATTTTTACACCAGGAAACCACTGCAGTTTCCATTGAGGTCACCACTGTAGCTTTTGTATGTAGGTAAATTATACCTCCACACGGTTTATGGAACCTAATGAAAGTTTGAATGTAAGATGACCAAATCATATTTCAATACCAGTAGCCAGCCAATTTATTGCCTAACCATACACAAAGCATAACTACTTAATTCTTAGGGCAATTGTTCACAGGCATTGAGGTGCTATTTACAAACTGCAACATGCACTGTATCAGCAAGTACATACTATTTACGTACTCGCTTTTCCCATCTGCCATTTACAGGCAAATGTGGAGACATGTTGTCTGTATGAATGCATACAGACAACATATTTTGTTTAAAGTGCAATGCACTAATAATTTAGGTTGTAGACTTTGGTCCACAACCCATCTACCAACGCAGGGCCGAGCCTTATATAGAAGAGGTGAGGGAAACATCCCCACAGATATGTATAATTGTCGATAGTTTTTTTAAATTTCTTAACCTGAAACTATTAGTGAACTAACAATATAAATATCGAACAAATTGGGTTTTCTAGCGAAGCATTGCTGCGTTAGCTTTGTTATTTATTAGCCCCCTTCCCTCTCAACTGTGGCCCCACCATCATGGATACATTAATCATTACTATGGTAAGGAGTTACAAGTTTTTTGGGTGGTTGTGAAGGGGAATTTAACCCCAAACAAATCTCCCCCTTTACTGTGTTACTGTTAGTCATGGTGTTTATCATTTCTTTTAAAACAAATGTTTCTTCTGTTCATTTCTTTTGTTTACAACAACAGGTTCCGTCATCCAGACATTCTGCTCAGCGTTAAAAAACCATAAATTTGATGTTGATGAGGTTAGAGGGATTGGTCGGGATCTAGATCCAGGCCGGACAGCTGTTGGTCTTCTGACAAGGAATATGCGATAAGGTTGGGACATCAAAGGTACTAAATAGAACCGACTTCTTTTCTAAGTTGGCCATGGCACCAAAGCAAGGCAGAAACCCAACTCATGATTACAGCGTATATTGTATTGATTAAATTCGCCACAGTCTCTTTCATCGAATAGACAACAAACATTCAATTTTAAACTGAATACAGGCCACAGCGATCTGGCAAATAAGGAGCTTTGAATATATGTTTTGCGGCGATTAGGCTTAAACTTCAACATCATCCCTAGACAGACGTCATTATTGTCTTGTTGGTAAATGTAGTAAATAGTTTTGTTTTTTTTTTTTTGAGAATATGAGCTGTCCCACTATAAAAATGATAACATTTTCTTAATTCTAAACAGTTTATTAAACCCTAGGACTTTGCTACGAGTGCTAAAAGTTAAACACTTCCACAAGTATATATCCGAAACTATTCGTTAGCTTTGGGGCTTGGGTTCAGTGGATTAATCCTCATGCACGAGACCAATACCTTCAGTGCAGTCGAGTGTGAACCCATTTAAATTGATTAAATAGTTACAATTTTATTATTATCGTTTTATTCGACATTTATCAATAAAATGCGTCATACATTCTACAGAATAATGATTTTATGTAATAAGAATCACATGCACATTCTTAAAGTTAGATATTGCCATGTTTTAATAAGAAATAAAAAAGAGAAAAAAACAGGAAGTCGTATATGATTTGTTTTCTGAGATAAGAAGAGCAGTGGGTTGCACTTTACAATTGCACTTAGGTATATTTAACGGGAATTGGATGTTAAACCTCGTAATAATTTTGGTGCTACGCGATGGCTATAAGATGAATGTAAAAACAAAAATAAATAAAAACATAGCAAGTAGGTATATGAAAGTTTGAAGAACTCAAGATTTCGTGTGCGCAAATCGTTAATGTAAAAATGAACGTCGACACAATTTTAATCAAGAAAAATTCAATTTAGTCAATAGAACGAAAGAAAAACATACATTATCGAAAGTCATTGTATTTTCATTTGTAAAAACAAATAAATACAGTATGTAAGTATATACACAAGGTGATTAACAATGAACGTTGAGTTAATTAAGGGTTCAGAAGTCATACTGGCAGAAAACTGGGAAGGTTAAAGAAGTGAGATAGTAGCTCTTACCTCAAGTGTCAGCCTTAAAATTATATTGAATTGCGAGTTCTAGCTTATCCAAGGATAAAAATATTAAGATAGGTATTCTAACCTAAGAAAAAACTGTATTCTCCACCAAAGTTAAAAGTTTCTCCCTTCTCTCTTACGCCGAGAAGTAATTATAAAGATGAAGATGCCAATAATACAGTCACTGTATTTTAATACTTTTCAAACTTTGATCCATAATATAGATATAATATTGATAATATGACGTTGGGATGAGGAAAGATCACAAGACAGGTCACGAAATTTTTTTTGACACACGGAACCTGATACTTCATTTCAAAAGTGAATATGCCTTTATAGGCCGTAGCTCACTGATACAAAATGTAACTCATCAAACCCTTTCAACCTCCATTTTTTTTTAAATTTTATACAGCGCTTCAAAGGGCACCAAAACTTTCATTCCAAGAACAAAAATAATTCTTTTCATAAATTAGGTACCTATTTAGTCTTAAAAGCTACAATATTTAAGGAAGATTTTATTTCTGTTCATCGAAATAATGCCAGAATATGACTTACAATGACTAGCTTCTGAACCCTTCTTTCTCAACAACAAATTCATAAACAAAATAAAAAATGAAAAACCATTAAACACAAAACAAAAAAGAAAAGAAAAAACTTACGCTAAAATTACAAGAAAATAAATAATAATAAAAAAACTCATTTAAAAAAAGAGAGGGAAAAATTTTTTCAAAAGCCAACATTTCATAAATTAAAGCACAAATAAAAATTACGTAAAGAATTTCAATTCTTCTCTTACCAATCTTTTGTTTCTACAACCTTTCTCAATTCTGCTTCTTTTCTTTTTTTTCATTTTTCATTTTTTTTTTTGCAACGATTTAAATTATTTACAAAGGAAATTAACACAATTTTCATCTGATTGCGAGAAGTTTAATTGGATTTTTGGGTTCCGTTTAAATTGTTAGACCTCACGTTAAACGGCGTTAATTGTGAAAGTAGTGAGGCATTCGGAAACCCAAAAAGTTGAGATCACTGTAGTCGAGACCAATGGTAGTTATGGTTATCGTGACTTTGATGATTAGGAATTTGAACTGGTACTGAAACGCCGGCTGATATAACACCTACAAAAGTCACATACACAAATTAAGAGTTATCCAACGCTAATTCAATTTTGTTATAATTGTATTCATACTATTGCATCTATACTTTGCCCGCACTAAGAAGTGCGTGACGTCATAAACCATATGCACATTTGTCTACTTGAATCACAATGTTTGTTTATTCTACAAAATAATCTCAACTGATGGCTAATCATTGTATAACAACGTGAATCTATGCCTTTCTTTCTTCCCCAACCGACCGCCTCGTTCAAAGGTGATTCTGACGGCACGCAGTTCTTAACGCGGACAGAGTATAATAAGTGTTGCTTACTTATGAAACATTCGGCAACCTAAATGTAATGGTCATAAATCCGACCCAATGTACTAATTTCACGGGTGAACGTCATTACTTAACCGCGAAAGAATTACATTCAAGATAGATGATAACTTTGCTAATTCAAAACCGTATAGGCCTTACATGTTTTTCTTTCTAATTTCATTAGCCTATTTGGAAAAAAGTATGAAACTAGTTTTTCGGAGGCTGTTTAATTCGTAATGATAAAATTCAAAAAATAAATTTAGTTCTTAAAACATACAAAATTTTCTGATTTGACTCGGGGTGCAAGTTCTCCCGAAATGTTCCGTTCAAAGAATGAGATCTGGTTGCGTACTTAACGTCACATGTTACATGCTCGGTGTGACTCACAGTTTATTTCTCATCAAAACCATTCATTAATTGTTCGATTTGAATATCTGAATTTTTTTAGTTTTTGAGACTACTCAAAATACATAAACTTTTCAGGGTTGAACTAAGAACTTACTTTTTATAACAGAACTTGTCAAGAACTTGGAACTCAAGGGTAGCACTGTTTTGTCATGCAAAATACACCTGATATGTATGTGTTCAAAAGTGCCAGGTAATATTTAGCGTTTAATTCCTGGACCAGTTCCCAAAAAAATACAGTTTTTAGTTTTGAGTTACTGTGGTTTTAGTTTAGCCTCATTTCCAAGAAAAACTCAAAAAATGAATAACACAAATGGAACTTGTATGAGAACCCACACACCGAATCGGTCAGTAAATTCTGCACAATTTGAGAAACATTTTTCTCGAGTTCCACTCAAGAAAATAGAACAGCCTCTTCGTAAAGTTAATGCAGCAGTTTTCTAAATCGAACAGCCGGTTTTTAAAAAGTGCTAAAAGATCAGCACTTCCTGGTTCATAAAACAGGCCAAAAAAGAACCGAAGACTGATCATAGAACCCACAAAATTTTATAAATGCCTAACAATTAAAAACACAAAAAAAAAAACAACAACCTTTTCCTTAAACATTTTCTTTTTTTAAATTGTCAATTTCCTCGATTCGAAATCGAACTGAGTACATTAGAGTGGTTTCACGCAAAAATACACTTGAAAAAACGAAGTGAAAATGGAAAAGAAAATATTGAAGAAAGAAAAAAATAAAAAAATAAAATAATAAATTAAAAGGTCTGTATTCGCACCTGGTCCAGTAGCTTGAGTTGGTACCCCGGATCCGGGCGATGAGGTATAATTAGCCGGATGATGGGCTGTGGTTGGCGGCTGCGAGTGAGCCATGGCCGGATTTACTCTGGAAGCGTGCGGATAGTTCGGACTAAGGGAATGTAACGGATCGGCAAACATGTAAGGGTAACTGGGATGATGGTGGTGGTGGTGGTCTCTTGCCTGCTGCAGACAGCTACTTGTCATACTGCTCAGCGAACCTGCTGCTCCGGACATGCTACTGCAAACAGAAAACCCATTTTTACTTAATGTTAAATCGGCTAAAATAAAAGAAAACAAACAAACAAACAAAAAAAAAAAAAAAAAAAAACGAGAGAAAAAAGGTAAAAACTTTTGCGTATGTTTAACTTGAGTGGGTTGACGAGTAAAAACATTAAAAAGGAGTTCCATATACCCGTCTAGGCCTACAGGCTGTACCGTGGTACTTCGAAAATTAATTTTGAATAGTGACTCATAATTCAGACTTTTTTCTATTTTTCAAAACTGATCAGGGTAGGTACGATGATGGATTCTTCGAGCTGACGATTTTTCGGCCTGGTTCGTGTCATTTCGGCGAGATCGTTATCGAAAATATTATAAGTTTTCATTCGACGTAAACAGAAACGGATTCTTGATTACAATCTGAATTCATTATTTTGTAAACGAAAACATGCGTTAGGGGATTAAGGGATGGGATGCACCAGCAGGAAAGAGTTAGTCAACGAATTAAATTCACAAATTGAAGAGGCTTACGAAATTGCAAAGATTATTCATTAAAACATAATGTTCCCCGACTTAAGGTAATTCTTCCGAAGCTGTGAAAATTTTTTAAATTGTTTCCAAAAACAATTCACAAAGCGGTTTTTTTTTATTGTTTTTTCAGTAAGTACGTATCTAATATTGAATAATATTTTATACATCTTCATTACGAAAGAAAAAAAAACGAGATAAAATAGAAGAAATTCATAAAAATCCACTTAATCATGCAACGAGAGTAATTAACCGTACAGATTACTAATGTATTTGCGTGATGCACTGATGTTCACTTAAATTTAGAATTTCACAAGAAATTGTCGATAAAAAACATAATAACGAGTAATTTCAGTATGAAAATGGCAGAATATGGATTTCTGACATTTCTCTTTTGTAATTTAATTTGTAATTTTATTTAGTTACCGTAGGTATTTTACGATAATGGTTTGGAATAATCAATCAGAAAGACAGTTTTTTTACTCTCCTGAAAAATTGCTAAAATAATATCATTCTTCAATTTATTTTTACAAGAACTCGAAGATCTGTGTTTTGTTTTAATACTAAACTGAACTTGGCTATAAAATCAATTAGTAAGGATGAATTCGTGTTTGAAATAATACCCAACCGTCATACAATGCCTCCACACACGACTGATACTACTTGCGCTACACGCAAGTAGGTAAGTAGTCAAAAAATTCTCCTTAGCCTGCACTCAGAGGACGAATTTGCAATAATACAGAATGAACCGCTCGAGCAAACGTAACTTAATTTCCTTTTTCGCATTCACATATAGAGACAGTCTTACGCAGAATGTCAAGGGTCAGTTAATAAGAGTACTACTCAGCTTATACGTGAAGGTAGAATTCATTTAGCTAAATCACTTTGCTTTCAGTCCAATGCAAACAATTAAGGACAGCCATTTATAAAATAGCTATGGTAATGAAGTGATTGAAAGGAGCCGAACTCAATTTAGGGTATAACAACAAAACATTATAACTTTTTCAATCCAAATGCTATGGCTTTGAAACCAAATAAAAATTCTGAGATTGAAAACTCCAAATACCTACACTATCTATGGATTTGGCGGTTTATTTTTTTCTCTTTTTTTTCGAAGCCAACAATAATATGTTTAAAAATACAAAAAAATGGCTACCTAATTGTTGATGGGCAGAGATTGTGAAAAGAAACATTCAGTTTCCAATTCGGTTAGTTTTAAACAAAAAATTCTCATATGAAAACATAAATTTCACTCACTTATAGGTATCGGCCATCGAAACCATAGGTTGGGGAATGGAACCGTACATTGGATTGAAAGTATGGTTCAACGATAGTCTTGAATTGGGCGCTGGTGGACTGACTGAAGACACTGGTGGTCCATTGTCTGTCACATTGCCACCACCACTTCCACGCCGCTGGTTTCGTAACTTTTCTTCTCGTCTCCATTTTGCACGTCTATTACTGAACCATACCTGAAAACAAACGATGCAAAAAAAATTTTCAAATTTTAATTATGATATTTTGGCAATGCAATGTAACAAAAAAAGTAGGACAGAAAATCACCTCAACCACCCAAATACCGTCAAGTAAGCCTAAAAGTGAAAGATGCTTCAGAGAGTAAGTTGTGTCTAGAAGATATGTTTCACAATAATATTTATGATAGCCAAATAATGCAAAAGTTAATTTTTCGAAAATTTTTCAAAAGAAATCATAAATTATTTGAAATTATTGTGTTGTTTTCATCCATAATGAATTTTTCCATCAATAGTACCTTCATTAAAAAATTATTTCTTTAACATTGGTCATAACAGAGACTTCTGTACTTCTTTCTTCACACACCATTTTTTTTTCGTCCGCTTCTTCTCCTCTAACAACGTGAATTGAATTGAGAGGACCAATTATTTCAAAGAAGTTATTTCGAAAAAGAAAAAAAACGCTATTTCACAAGCGTCATTCATATTAAATTTGAAATTTTTGGATGGATTGGAAACATTGAAAATGTTTTACATAATCATACATTAAAACATCAGAGCAATATCAACTCAAACAGGGTGAAAAAACTGGCAAAAAAACACATGGACTTGTCACATTTTAGCCTGTATCAAATTTACACAAATCAGGCTACTCCACAAATATCGTACAGAAACATACACCAAACTGTGAAAATAATCGTCAATAACTCATTTCATTTTTATATCATTTTGGGATACCAATGCTAAGTATGGTACCAAAATACTAGCCCGATATTTATTAACGATAAATAAATAAATAAATATGAAAAAGTACTTCACATGCGAGTTTTGAAATTCAATTATTTGAAGATACACAATATTTAAAATTGTGTATCTTTAAAATGATGATGGATTAACTGCCACCATTTATATGCCCCTATGAGAAGCAGCTTCAATCACCAGATAATTATTTTAGCTTAAAAACTACTTTTTTGGACGAAGCATATTTTTAAAATGGTATTTCTCAACTTTTTAACCATCAGTGAAAATAAAAATTTTCATTATTTTTTTTTTTTTTCTACAAAATCTTCCGTTACGGCTCTCTTTTGTATTTGATTCCCTCACAGGTACACAAAAACACCAAATATGTATCATGTTTGTGGTTAAAATTCGACATTTAGAAAAAGTGCGATTGGCAAAACCGGAAAAAAAAAGAGACGAACCGAAAAACCAAAAAAAAAGCTTTTAAAGCTTTGCACCATTTGTTTGCTGTATGAACGTGGTACAGTCGTAGTCAACGGAGTTAAAATCGATACATTTTATAGTGGAAAACCGACGGTGAAGCCAGGACGAAGTTTTCGAGATGAGATGCAATTTCAAACGAGGCTTAAAAACATGCGTCAAACTATTTTCCACCCCTAAAATTCTTCCACCATGTTTTGCACACCATTCTCGACGTTCCTTCGCACACCCTTCTTAATAAACAGCCAACTCCCCTTGATTTTTCCACTCTTTCCTTCACTCACCCGCTCTCTTACTCTCACCCACTCTTTCTCTCGCTACTTTCTCTCTCTCATCTCTCTCTCTCTCTCTCTCCCTTCATTTTCCACAAACAACTCATAATGTACTTCATTTGCCTGTTTGACAACGGTTCAAAACAGTCGATATAAAACAAACAATTGGAAGAATAGAGTAAAGGCTGAAGTACAGTCTACAAGAAAATGGAGAAAAAAAAATCAAGGGAAATATCATATATTGTTTGTTTTTGCTTGTAATCAACATTTGATGTACGAAAGCACAAAAGGGAAATGATATGAAAGGGTAATAAGACTCGTCTCGTGTTTGTAACACACTAAGTTGAAGATTGCTGCAAAAACTAATGGTTGTTCGATGGACGAAGAAGATTTTTTAGGAGAATATTGAGCCAACAATTTGAAGGTTAAAGACAAAATCGATTCATTGAAGGAATTCAGAAAATTCAAAAAGCGAAAAACCTAATTTTTTTTTACCTAAAATATCACCAAAATTGCCTTCAAACTCGAGTAGCTGGATACCATATTGAAGAAGTTTGCAGCAGCCATAGTACAAAATTAAAAGTGTGATATTTTTGGTCTCATCCCTTTTTCAAGTTCCTATTCATGTACGCAAGAATTTCATCACGAATTTAATTTTTTCCCCGTTCCATGAAAGCTTTTAGTACCCCTAAGAAAATATTCTTACCTGAAAAATTGTAATTATTACAAAAATGCTAAATACATTAACTCGGGTACGATTTCAGATTGAGACAAATCAACGAACGAAACCAAAACAATTTCACAACATTAGAGTCAATTTCAACGAAATCACAAACATCTGAAACGTCGCATTCAAAATTCCGAAACGTTGTGAATTAATCGACATCCCTCTGACTTTTTACTCTCCATCCCCTGGCAGCTTATTTCGTAAATACTTCACTTTGTCGCTATATTGTCCAAAATAAACGCACTTCTGTCAATCCCTTCGATTAATAATATAATTCTCTGTTTAACCATATGTCAGGGGTTCTTTCTTTTTTCTGCCTCCTTCCTCGTATTTCCCTTGTATTTTCTCGTTTAAAAGTTCCACTCCTACCCTCGTCTACAGTGTCGCCGTAATTACGGCGATTATTAGCGTAAACAACCCGAAAAATACTCGGAAAAACTCTGAAGTACTCCGATACTTTCGACGTTCAAAGACAATTACTAAGGGGTCGCCGCATATATTCGTACTTTCATATGTGGTAGCCAAAAAAGGAAAAAAAGAAGAGAGAAGAAGCAAAAAAAAAAAAAAGGAAAAGAAAAAAGGTATGGTTTAAAAACTTCTGGTAGTTTCTCAGCGGGAGATGATTAGAGTAAATCACTCCTAATAAAAATAGGGTCCGAGTCGAATACAAATAACCAAGGGTCAGCGAAATTGCTTAACTTTTGTTAACCCTACAAGATGTTATGGCATCTCCTCGAAAAGGACACCCGCTTCTTTTGTTGGTGACAAGGGTCTGCGGTGGACCCACTTGATGACTGCATTACTCTTTTCTCTTTTTTCCTTTTTTGTTTTCCGACCCTTGCTTGGACGTTTTACCCTTCGTGAAAATTCATCAGAATGCTGGACTAGTAAACGTATATACATGATACACTTTCATACGCACAAGCAGCAAAAAACATTAAGGATATTCTTAACATATGCCCTCGAACTGTGACCGTTACATTTTGACTAACGGCTGAACGAAGAAATAAACGTCGTCATAAAATTTAAATGATAAATGAGAGCCCATAAAAAAGAATAGTGTCATGGAAATTTTGTTTGCCAATTGCAATCGATCGTGAAATTGACTTGAGTTGGAAACCAGCGGTAGATTACTTTATTATAAAACGGTCAACTAATATGCTTGATGGAGATGAGGACATTCGTTTTCTTTTGGCACCTCTCGCCAACAAATCAGTTTTGCATAAACTTCACAATTAAATTTCCCGAAGCCTCCAAAAACATCTGGTATGCCAAAGAACATAAAATCTTCTTACAGCAGTTAGTTGCATGGTTTCAAACATACCTCGTCCTTTTCAGATGAAGAGGCGAGCCCACAACCACTATGACAAACTGACTGCAACAGATTTGTTCTTTACTTACAGAAAAAAGTGCGAAACTTTTAGCATGCTTTGATACCAGACTGTTCTAATCAGAAAAGTTCGAAGTTCTCAGAAGACTCTTCTCAACTTTGGGTTTAAACTGAGTTTTCGCTCTTGACAGAACCTGTCGAGCCAGGACTTAAATGCTGAACTTTTTTTAATACAAATAACAGAGTTGATATTATTAGAAAGTACAAAATCAAGACCAAGAACAAGACCTCACTTAAAATAACAAGACCAAGACCAAAATTTGAGTGAAACTGAGAAAGTTGTTAGATTAAGAGAGAATGTTTGCTCTTTAGTTGTAATTGTAGAAGTGACTTTGAAGTAGAAATGGTTATACCAACTCTGAATCAAAATAGGGGACTTGGTAGTTGAAGTGAGGGAGCTTTTTTGGGGAACAAGAGAGGCCGTCAGGTACAGGTTGATTTAGTTGCAAAAATTTCAAGAAACTAAGCGTATGACAAACTTTCAGGTGTTTCTCGAATTTATATCTTCTGATTCGACAAAAGCATATCAAAATGTGGTCACTCCGAATTCGCGAGTGATGGCCATTTTTTGGGAACTAATTCCAATTTTGTGACTGTTTTTTTGTATTTACCTTTGTTTGTATAAATTCAAAAGAATGAGGAAAATACAGAAAAACAATAAGTCGAGTTAGGAAATGGTGACTAGTACCAAAGAATTTTCTATACAATTGACAAGTACCGACATAGGCCAAAAATGAAGAAAGGTGTCTTTTCGAGGCAATCTATTGTCTTTTTTAAATCCGTTATTTTACCGAGAAAAGGTTTGTTTTCAAAGAGTTATATAAAAAATTCAATAAAAATTGATGGTGAAAAAATAGATGGAAACAAATGCAAAAAGGTTAACCGAGAAATGATGTTGTTACCTACAGGATAGTACATAATTTCCATTACGTATCTTATTTTCAATTTATTAAAAATTACATCTCTCACTGCTTCAATAAGCAACTCTTTCGTTACTGACACATTAATTTGTGATAATTCCTCCTTGATTATTGACAGATGCTTGCGTCTTGTATCGAATTGAAATTTTTATGTATTTTGGAAAGACACAAATGGTAGGTTTAGTTTAGCCATCAATAACAGTAAGAATCTCAGATGCACAATTGAGACTGAAAATGAGAAAAGACTTGTCTGAGTGAGACTAGTGATGAGCAAAAGCAAGACTAAGACCATGGCGTTGGTCTTGGTCTTACGCAGTCAATTCGTGGTCTTGGTCTTGGTCGAGCTAACAAGATTTTTACAATAACTGATAGCTACAACGAACTTATTAATGTCATTTGTAAGTTGTAAATATTAAAAAAAAAAAATTAAACAATAAACACCTACCTATTACAGATTATTTAAGCAAAGCAAGATTGCGAATACTCTACAGATTTTTCAGATTTTTCAAAGTTTCGTTAAGTCATGGTTTTGCACAAACGAGTCTGAGTCTCGATAAGGCACAGTCGGTCTTGGTATTGTTTTAACATAATTTGTCTCGGTTACTTGGTCTTAACCTCGCTACTGTAGGGAGAGTCTTGACCTCGATCTAGCAAAGAGGGCAAAGCAAAAAACAGTATTTCTCATTTCAAAGCAAGATCACTCCCGAATATAAGAACAATGGAACCAAGTAGGAAACCAAGACCCACACCACGACCACAACAAACACTACAATTATCTTGAGAACTGGATTTGCTTTTACTAATCACTAGTCGCTGCACCTATTTTACGACGTACCCACATAATTATGAAAAGTCGAGTTAATGAATGTCAAAATTTACCAGTAAATTGTACAAATTCGCCTACAAGTGTCTTTCGATTGCGAGATCAGATAATTACTCCCTGAAACACTCGATGACATGTAGCATTAGAGACTAAGAGACGAAAAACGTTCTCGTGGAGCGTCTGTGAGATGTTCTCATTCTACCCCCGACTTATCTACACCCAAAATCTGATTCAACTTACTTATTTCTTTCTCATGTTTTTCCGACCACACACCGGACTAAAGCAGTCAAGTCGAAAGTATCACAGAGAGCCATAGGGTAAGCCAATCGAGGAATTGCTCAAATTTACAATACGAAATCTCACACTCGCACCTCTGCCAAGCCCCGACATACGTTCTAACGTCGCTCGTCGTAAGAATTTTAACACCACCTTAATAATCCACGAAATAAATTCCACTATTCGCAGATCAATGAAGCGTGCATTTAGTTTGCCACGATGTCGACGCGAAAAAGTTACGTATCCAGCAGCCAAATGGCGCACCCAACGATTTCAGCCTACACCTAAAATATTTACACAAAATAACAAAGCCCGTAATTACCACTCTATCCTCGCGCCATTAATATAATACGGGGTGCGAACAAAATTGCCTGCCTAAATGAATAGCCTACTGCTCGTCTACCTCAGCCCTCAACCCTCTCGCAATAAGACTTTTACAGTGTAATTTCGTCACTGTTGTTCACATTCACTGCTTCGATGTTCGTGTATAACTTGGCGAAATTCGTCATATTTACGTTTAAAATTCATACCCAATGATTCCGCCGCCGCCGCCGCCGCCACCGCCATCACATCACTAAAGCACATTTTCGATTTCACATATTTCCGCCGAATATACGGTCTCCACACATTTCTCCACCCCATCTTTCTCGCCGCTTTCCGTCTCACCCTATCAACCCTTCAGCCGAGCGTGACTGGCGGTAAATTTTCGCGTCGAGCGCTAAACAACCGTTTAATTTAATCGCATTGGAGCGAGACCCCCCTCAACGTGGTTCAAGGGGGGCGGAAAAAAAGGATAAAAAAAGAAAGAATTTCTAACCTATTCCAACATCAAGCAGCCGATTAACACAGAATATGCAGGATTATGTAGGTACATTTTATCAGAACCTAGAATTAATTAACCAAAACTTCGCCGAAATTTGTTGATAGGCACAAGAAAAATTCTCTTCCAACAGATTTACGGTAACATTCATTACTATCGACAAATTGAATCCAAACAATCGGAAGAGAAGAAATTGTGGCTTGATGACAGGTGCAATTTTGATCAGACTGTGATAAACAAAACAGATCTTAAACCAAGACCTTGCCTTGAATGTGCTGGAACAACGTTACACACCAAACTTGAGAAAAAATACGAACAAATTGTAGAATGTTTGCAATCTTGCTACCATAAAACAGGGGAACATTGAACTCAAGGGGGAACACTGAACCACTCAGCTTTTTTACTTTAACACACTCTGGAGGCCAAATTAATAAATTTTGAAAGCGGCTAATACACGACCTAGTTCGCTAAGGGTCTATGCAAGGTGATCACAGTTTTTTTAATAGAAAAGTATACATTAATAGAGGTGTTACCACGCTATAGAGAGTTAATGCAAAAAATTACCTAAAAAATCTGGGTTTGGATCTCGGTGGGAATCAATTTTAGAGCTTTAGTGAGTACATTAACAAATTTCTATAACCTTAAGCTATGAAATAAAATTATCTTACTTCTATACAAATGAGCATCATTCTCATACCAGAAGCCCATTTATGCCTTGGGGTAACCTTGAATCCTGTTAAATATCATCAGGATTCTAATAATTGTATGAATAATTTGCATTAGTGATGCCAGAAACATAAATGAAGAAACAAATTTCAATAAAACTTTGATGTTTTACGTAATTTTAATCATTATATCCACTGTTTTCAATTTTTTCAGAATAATTCGTTTTTAAGTACAATTTTCACATTTTCTCGAAAAGTTGGCAACGCTTTTTCGCTCATATTTCGACAACTGATTACTGAAAGAGTGTGGAATAAGATTATATCGAAAAAAATAGTAGGTTCAAAGTTCCCGAAAATTTTCAGAAAAACATTCGATATGTCTATAGAAGTACTTCTACAATCCATAAAGCATATTTTCAACTCAAACATTATCGGAGTATTGTTAAAAAACATGCAAAAAGAGCTCAATGATCCCCCATTTTACGGTTTTCATAATATAATTTACAATAAGCATTTAAGGATGGTAAGGCTGCAAGGTATAAAAATCGAATAGACCCTATAGATACAAGTTTGCTCGAACGGACACGTGCAGTTTTACAATGAACAAAAACAAAACGAAACTAAGGTCATGGTCGTATTGGACTTGCGCATTCGCTCTTAGTTTTTAATTTTGCATTAGCCTAATATCGTTGATTTTGCTAAAAATATTTTTATAACTTAATATCAATAATGGCTAAACTAAACTCACTACTCATGTCTAAAAGTATGAAATAAAGAAATTAAACGCTAAATATTTCAAATAACTTATGCAACAAAACTATAAATAATATATTTTTCCAAGTTTTGCGTTTGGTTTTGGTTTTGCACACTTGAGTGTTAGTCTTGGTCTCGGCTCTAGCCTTTAGTTCTTTATAGACAAAGATGTATTAGGCGCCAATATCGCAAGTTAAATAGGTAATAATTTTCGTAGCACCTGCTTCGAGTTTCGTATCTTTTCGTCAATTTTAACAGGCCTACAACTTCTTTTTTTCTACCAACTTCCTCTTCAGAAAAAAAGTAAAAACTTCGTCCAACCAAGAAGAAAAAGAAGTTAACAAAAAAAATCCATCCACGAGTAAAATAACGACGTAGGTATCTATCTCAAAAGCTCTACCTAAACTAACCAGTCGTCGAACTCGAACCCCATTAAAGAAATTAAATCGTATGAATAATTAATACGGTGGCTGCGCTTCAAAGAATCTACAAACGAGTTAAAGAAATAAGCCGAATTTCGGCGTACAGACCGAACTTTTGGTGAACTACAGTGAGGCGTAGTCTTCACAAAAATAGCAGTCTATTTTCATTCTTCTCTTTGGGTACCTAACATCAGTGCCGGCCACCAATTTTACATTAGTTACCTCGAAGAAAGGGTATGTTTATAGCTGCTCTTTTCATCGAACTGTCTGCAATGATTTTCTATTCGCTATTTATCAGTATTTGATCTTTTGTGTTACGATACAAATATTTTTTCTTCCTCCTACCAACGCCACCTCCACAACTCACCCCTCATCCACATATTCCTTTTTTTTTTGGCCCTTTTCAATTCTCCTCGTTGGATACATTTACTCGCGCCCACAACGATAAGTAATTTAGATAAGTAAATTCTAGAGGCCTGAACAGATAAACGTAAGTGCGGTACTACATCCAAATTTGCTACATTCGATGAATACCGATGTTTTTCTGGTGGTTGACTTTTTTTTCTCTCCCTTTCTGTTTGTGCCTCTTTCAACCTCTAATACGTTGAAAATATAAAGTTCAGCCCTCCCATTATAGTAATTGAATTTAGTACGGACGTATAAAACGATGTCGATAATTCAGATATTTTTTGTTCCTTTTCATTTCGCAGATCGTTAGAACGTTAGCAGCAACGTAGGCTACTATAGAAATTAGCTTTTTCATAGGCTCGACGAAGACCAATTCATCGAGTGAATCAATGAAAATGAATTTCATTTGAAAATATCTGGAACATATTGTTTCAAGAATTTCAAGACCTAGTTTTAGTCTAAATCTCGACTAGGATAGAGGAAAATTACGAGTAGGCTACCAGAGTACCACTGAGACCTTGGCGGCCAAAAATCTAATCATATAGGGTCCTGTAGGAATATATATTTTACGGACTTCGTATGCATTGTCTCCGTAATTTTATTTGCGAGTCAGAGAGAAGTGAACTGCGTTTACATGCATCAAAAGGGACGTATTAATTGCCTCCCCTATTCTTTACCTTAACTTTATTGAACATATTTTTGTATGCTGGCCTTTCATCGATGCTTTTGGTAGTAAGAGCAGCCTAGTTGGTTCTTAGTTCTCTTAGCTTCAGTCTCCAATCATGAGAAATCGAAAAAGTTGGATGGCAACAAAATCTCTCTCAGGGAGCAAATAATGACGCTATAAGATGGGTACTTATGAAAATTGAAATATCATCGTTTCAATTTGTTACAGCCACTTCATTCAAATTTCTGCCACTACAGACCAAGTAGATACGTATGATAATTTACGTATGCTTTGATTTTTGATCCATACTTATACTTAAAACAACGAAGTGCCACTGCACTGATCATTTAGTACAAAATTTTTGAGGGATGACTCAGTTAACCTCCTCGAGATGTCCACAGGGTAATGTCCATGGGCTGAATACAGATATATCTAAGGGGACTCAACTCGAACATCATCAAAATTTTTGGGAAGGTAACTAATACATCCCTGAAAATTGCAGGGGACACAGTTCATACAAAACCGGAGTTTTGAAGGTAATTCACCAGCACCAATATTTCATAGGGTTTCGGAAATAACTTATATAAGTACCTAAATAGTTCACTTACTATTTATGGAATCTCCTTGTTGGAGGGACCCAAGGCGGCCCACCCCCACAACCCTCTTCCTTGTTCACCACGACACTGAAGGATATGAATAATTTAGATCCTTCCTAGAGATTAAAATTATGCTAATAAATTTAAAACAATTAACTACTGAACTTCCAGTTTGGAAAAGGAGATAACTTCGATCTTTTTTTTTTATTTTTGTTTTTACACTTTGCTCATTTTATTTTATTTCCGTTTCCAAACGATAGTGTAGAGTTTTATCGACCATTGTTATAATGTTCTTTGACGCTTTTACGAAGGGAGGAAAAATCCACTGCTGATACGAAGATAACTTATGGGTACCTATGTTTCAATTTCATCTTGAGTAGTTCTCATGTAGGACCAGACCTGGTAAGAGTTTTGTGTCGAATGGTTAAGTCGTTTCTGAGAAAATTGCTGAAAAACTGTTTTTCCATGACTCTGAAAAAACTACAACGTTTCTCATAATTTTGAGAAATTTGAGAAAGCGTTTTCATTGCAGTAATAAACTTAAGATTTTGAATTATGAATGAACTGGCAAACAAGATTTTCTAGCAAAGTTTTGTTGGAATAAAGCTGATTTCTCTCATTTTATAAGTCGGGGTACCAATTACCGATTTTGCCAACTGGATTAAGTTTTTTGCCAAATTTTTCCACTGATAAAAACCTTTGGGGGTGGACACCCTCCTACCATCCGTTCGGAACGCCCCTATAAGCGAGGAGGGGAAAGAAAGCAGTTCAAAGATTTGTTTTCTCGATGATATGCTTTCAAATTGAAGTCTACAAATTCAAAGACTAACCTGTCTATCGAGATTCATTCACTCAAAATATTTCATTTTCTCAACAAATAAATTATGTTTAATTCCGACGAAACACTTCGCAAGCTCTTATATTTCGCTTTATTCCCTACTTGCCGAGGTTTACTTTCTTTAAAATAACCATTTGTCACCTACGAGCTCCGTCTCCACGTTACAACTTGATATGAGACTTATAATCCTGCTCAAAGAAGACCTCAGAGGAAAACAAAAAGCCACGTAGAGAAAGAGAGATAGAGCTGTTTTTTCTTCATCTCTTTTTCCTTTTTCTCTATTTGTTTTTCAGTTTACCAACAATAAAGGAGTCAAGGATATACTTGGAGGGAAATCTAAAAATTTTCACCTAAGAATGCTATACACTTCCACTAAGGCTCAAAAGCTTACTTGGAACAACCCACTAGCTGAGAGTAGCAAGCTGCTTTACTTATAATGACTCTATTTCCTCCCGCACTCCCCCTTCTGTTTTCTTCCCTTTTTCAAACCACTTGTTTCATTTTGTCTTGTATGCAGCTGTAACACACATACACTTCAATTTTGTAACTTTTTGTTGCTCCACATCTCTAGAACGGGGTGAAACAGAAGTATGAAATTTTGTGAACTTATTAATATCATTAAGAGAAATATGTTTATGGGAGTAAAAAAGGCCTCAAAAAATTTTGTTGTGCTGAGGGGGTAAAATTTCACAGCATTTCAAGGGGGCTATGGTTTTTTTCTAGTCGGATGGCACATCTAAATCGTGAGATCTTTCTTTTGACACCTCAGTCATAAAAATTGGTCCACTCGTTCTCTCTCACTTTTATGCTATAGTAAAAAAATTCTCATAGAAATTAAGGTACAGATTTTCAGGCGTATTTTGACAGATTATCAATGAATGACTCTATACTTTTACATACCTGTATTCGAGCTTCAGGTAGTCCTATCTTTTCCGCTAACCTTTCTCTGGCGAATACATCGGGATAATGTGTTCGTTCGAATTCTGGAACAGAAACCACAATTTAGAGGGCTAACACAGGACACCATCTCGTTTTTGAATAGATTTTCCCCACAGCTCAAGCAATAAGCTTACCTTTTTCGAGACTATCGATCTGATCGTTGGAAAACGAGGTTCGATTCCTTTGCAGCTTTCGTTTAAGTCTTAATCTCATTTGCGAATCTTCGTCAGCAGATGAATTGTGTTCTGAATTACCTTCTGAGGCACTCTCGTGTGTCGACATATCGTTTCCTGAAATAAAACGCAAAGAAAATGGTTTTTCATAAGTAAAAACGACTCTCCTTCAATAAATTTTAAACTGAAATAAAGAAACGAGGCTATTCTCAGCGAGTAATGGATAAGCTACTAAATATGCGAATTAAAATTAAATTGAACTAGCATTCATTTTTCTTCTTCAATTTTAAAGTTACAACATAGTAATTCAAATTGAAATTATGGAGGTAGTAAGATCAAATCACAAGCACAAAACTTCATTCTGTCCTGTAGGATTGTTTTTCCTAAAACATCCAAACAACTAAAAAATTTTCCTGTAAATTTCGAGTATTTTTGTTTTTTATTTTTCAACTGGGCTTAATTTTTACCCAAAAGTATACTCTTCAATTTTTCATTCCAGGAACTGATTTTTCAGGTTAATCCTATGTTTAGCATAACAAACTTCGTAAAAAATCAACACAAATTAGATCAAAATGAAACTATCTTATGAACGTCTGAAAGAAAAAACGTACATACCTAATTTTTTTAAAATAAATAGGCAGTAACTAGTGGAAGTTTAAATTATGTTACAGAAACAAATTGATGACCAAAAAATTAGTTCACGACTTTTGAAAAAATGAAAAATAAAAATTGATGAGCGCTGTGCCCTTCTTCCATCAACAATCCATGAAAATTGAGCCAAGTATACGTTTTATAAAAGTTTAAATAGAATATAATTTCACGTTTGTTTCTATGGTCTCGAAAACGTTTACTGTTCGTAATTTATGTGTCATTTCTCAAAATTAAAAAATATAAAAGTACTTTACGACTATTATCTGAAATTACAATTTTTTTCTTATATTGCCTATTTGTTGCGAAGTAGGCGTAGATCGTAACCGACATTTCACATCAACGAATTCACCGACTGTAAGAGACTATGTGAAGATGAAGAATATTAAAGTTAGTTTGTCTTTTATCACCAATTAAGAGTTAAAGTCATGAAAGTGAAACATCGTATCATCATTCGGTCAAGGTAAGCAAAGTTACTTGGCCTACAGACGAATCCTACAGCTGTAATTTAGTTATTTGTATTTGAGTATAGGACGTAGAATTGGTTAAGCTTGAAATCCACCCTAATAGGTAAAAATAAGTTTTTAAAAAGGAAATTATTATGTTTGACGATCGAGTACAAAAATTATCAAATAGGCTATTTGTTACTGTTACAACGTCACACCAATTAATCCAAAAATATTTGTCTTGAAGGTATTAAGTTGGGCCAGCCAAAGCCTCTGATATTCAGGCAATCAGTATTGATTGATCTGCCAATAATTATTTCTCAGTTGCAGGAGCGTACTTCTCCAAACGTAACAATGCATCGGCCTTAATTTTTAGGGGAAAGGATCAGAAAACATCGACACAAATAGAGAAGCCGAGTAAGTAAGAATCCCTTGAAATTAGAACTTTTTCTCAACTGAAAATATCGCCCTTCTTCAATTTTTTAAGGCACCGTTTGCGCGTACAGTCTTAGAGAGGCCTTACAGGTGAGTCATGAAGTTGAGATGCCTAACCCGTCTTTTTCTCAAATTCAAAGTCCGTTCTCCCCTACTTGTTACCTCTATTTTTTTTCGATATTAGCCTAACTGTGAAATATGTATACGCATTATGTAGCCTAGATATATGTTTCTCGTTTTGACTTGCCTATACTTTTACAGCCCGTGTGGTTGCTTGCCATATCAGGCTGAAAAATACGTTATTATTTGAACAATGCAGCGGTCGAGATATTTAATCTTTTCTTTCACAGGATTGGCTGTAAATATATGGTGTGATTTCTGTACGAGACAATGCAATTGATGGAGTGATTCTGGGGGTTCTCGTCTCGATACCTAAGCGCAATCCATATAGTTAGCTAGCAGTTAGTTGAATTTTAGAAGTCGGATTGCGCCGTGTAGAGGTTTTTACCTTGAAAGTGTTTTTTTTGTCTACTAAATTTTGCTCAAATAAAATATTTATTTGATCAACTGGCACGTATCAACTAATTTAATTGAAAACATTGCGAATCGTGTGTTTAAAATTACCCTTGTTCCCAAGGTTTCATACCTATTTTTGGATTAACAAAAAATTTGATTTTTAACACAATTCATATTGTTTTGTCCATCAGGGCATCCGATTTGTAAGCTCTTACCATGTTATTTCAAAATACGATTAATACAAATTGACCACTTTGGTCAAATTCAAATTTTGCCTAAAACAAAATTTGAAAACAATCACAGAGGGGCGCACAAACCACGCTTTCAGTGTGATTCTACATTTGGTACCAAATTGAGCTGTAGGAGCAAGTGCTGAAATTTGCCGTTAGTTGTGTATCTTCCAACTTTAGCTGCTTCCCATCTCATAAATGCTCGTCAGTGGGGCTTTACCAGCCGAATCAACGAAGGGCAACTCCAGAACCACACCTGCCAGACATCGCATCATTTCCAAGCCACTGCAAAGCTGTGGATCCGGGAACAGTAATATACGGTTTTTCATTTATTTGTTCTATACTTGTTTTATTTATGGGAATCAAAATTTATATAAAAATGATGGCCTAAATTAACCAGGCAGGTGGTGGTACAAGGTGGTAGGTTTTGCTGGTGATTTGGGTGTCTTGTTTGTTGTGGTGATTTTCCCTATTCTTCCTAAATTGTCTTTTTCCTACACTTGGCATGCAGGTGTTTTTACCTTTTTTATTTTGCCTTTCTGTTGGCACTTTTTTGTTTGGTTGTGTGACTTTTTCAGACGTCACAAATACTCCAAAATGAAAAATTCAAAAGCATCCAAGTTTATGAGTACGCCTTTGTTAGCTTTCTTAGTTGGATTGGGAATTGAGACTTTTTTTCAGGAAACCTTTCTTCCGGTAAAATAAATGACTAGAAGGTGCTATCTAATTGAGAACAGATAAGATTGAAGAAACTATACAAAATTTTTCATATTATCTACTGATTTATTGATTTCAGGCAAAAAATATAAAACTAGGAATGCCATAATTTTCGAAGTAGGTAGTTGTACTCATAGTTCCTCATTACTCCCTAAGAAATATTTCAACGCTCCCTGTGTACATGTGTACACAGTAAGAACAATATTTAAACAGAGCAAAACAATTGCAAGTGCCATAGAGTCATAATTTCAGATGTTTCGATGTTCCAAAAAGAAATCGTCGAAAATAAAGAAAAATTCTAATGGTATCACGTTCGATCGTATTTTGGAGATGGTTTCCAAAAATAAGGCTATATGTCACAAATTTTTTGAACTTTTCAACTTATTCAGAACAAATTTTGCAAAGGTTAACTCAAAAGTGAAGAATTTCAAACAGCACCCCTAGTTTTTCTCGATTTAGGGTCCTGCATAGCTCTCTTTGGAGGAAAAGGAAAACATAAACATCAACCACAATCCCTACGTAAGTATTTTTCTGGCTTCGTCACAAGTTAATTGTGGTTTCTTTGCACACCAACAATACAGCAATAAGTACGGAGAAATAAATAAAATTCCCAAAAGTTCCATATTTTCATTTCCAAAACAAATTCATATTTTATGCAAAATGAAAACAAAACAAGGGAAACATTTTTCCATATATTTCACCCAAAATAACGCGAGCGATTTTTTCAGTAGGCCCATATTAAAAAATAAAGAGAATGTTTCCACAAAAATAAAACGGAAAAAAGCAATAAAAAAAAACAACATAATATCAATAAAATTTATATCGCCTACGAAAATGGGATTCAAACGGCAAACAAATAACGTTGAAATGAAGGTTTATATTAGTGGAAACATTGTTAAAAAAAAAAAAGCTAAAAAATGAAGAAAAAGAAAAAGGAAGAGTAGAGATGTTGAAAGAAATGGAGTTATCTTCCACTTCGGTGAATTTCACCTCTCAACAAAACTAAAAAAAAAAAAAAAAAAAAAAACACGGCGGCGGGCCAAGAGCTTCGAAAGAGAGAAAGAAAATTCAAGGAAGACGAGGAATAAGAAAATAAAAAAAATGAGAAAGAAAGCGAAAGCTTCAGATTGCAACAAAAGGGTAGTTTAGTTGCGGAGTTAGGGGGCTGTAACTCGTAATTAAGTTACTCGTAAATTTTATCATTTTATTTTGTTCGGAAGGTCGAAATATTACTAACTCTCTGTCACAGCTTTTTCCACGCTGTCTATCGTCCTCCGGTAAAGCACAACCAGCAACCCCTTCCACACGTTCCCTCCGCAAAAATACGAAAAAAAAAAGAAAAAAAAGAGCCCCCACACAACGGAATATTACGTCAGAGGGGTTGTATATACGGATTTCTTTTACGCGTTTCACAAAATTGCCATTCGCCCCCACCGGGTAATCGCATAGTCGACTGTACGCGATTTTAAATTAATTTGACAAAATTTTCTGATACACCCCAAAGCTGTAGCCGCGTTATTTTAGTTTTTTGTTTCGTTATCCATTCCCTTCTTTCGATGGCTGTACCAAGTAGCAGGGGTGGAACACGTTTGTGATTGGCGTAGATCGGTGTGGTGTGCCTAGGGTCTATTGTATATCGGAACGTTAGCCTATCGTTTTATGTCATATGCAATATTGGGAGTTTCTCAGGGTGGATATACTATATACCTACACACAAATACCTACGCGAGAACATTGTATATATACAGTCTATACTGCGTACAGACGAATAGGGGTGCCATATAATAAGATATGACACAAAAATCTTTTGGATCAGACCACCAAAGCGGCTGGAGACCGCTGATTGAATTAGGTCGCTAACAATACATCAAAGAACTGAATAACCTTTTTTTTTACACAGCCTAAAGGCCTTTGGTATATAGGTACTTTAAATGTTCTTATTTTTTTCTATTGTTTCATTCTTTTTTGGGAGTCAATTTAATTTATTCGGAATATGATTACTACTAAATCAGCGATCTGGGAAATCGGAAACGTAACGAAGTGTGGTTTTTAAGAAAAATCTCGGAGGATATATACGGAAACGAAATTAAAAGTTTCGTGGTTTGTTTCGAAAGGGTGGAAAAAATTAATCTTCAAATCCAAGAAACCAGATAGGTACCTATCTATTTTGCAAATTTCGTTTACTTTTGAGCAATTACTGACTAACTACCTACCCATGACTCGAATAATGTTCAAGAATGAAGCTGAAAAGTAATTAATACAACTATCCAGCAGTGATCCGATGACTAAATAAAACGAATGAGCGATAAAAATGTTGCAATCCCTATATCAAGCGCTTTCACCAGGAGCTGGAGAGAGCTTAAGCTAGTGCTTTAAATTCGATAATAATTAAGCTATACAGGTACAATTTAAAAATATTTCGTTATTAAAATAATTTACATAAAATTTGAAACAGAAAAGTTCCTAAAACATATTTTTTGTTACCTATAATTATGGAGGCAGAAATACGGGGGAAGGGGAAAATGGTATTTTCCTCAAGATCATAGGAAAATGTTTTATGGTAGATGTTTTCTTATTATTTCGAAAGCTGAAAATACAGACACAAATATGACTAAAAAATTAAGCATATCGTACTGAGTTTTCACATCAATATATAGTCTATCATATTTCAAGCTAATACATACATGGGGTCTCCAATAATGGAAATTAATCAACCGGATATTATTAAAGAACTAAGGTTTTTGGCCACCGTATATAAATGATTTCTGGTAACGTAATCAGTACTAGATATATTTTTTTAATAACTCAAATAAGACAAGTTAATTGACACCCGTATTCTAAAATGAAACTTAAGTGAAAATTCGCTACTTAAGTAATGTTTTATGTGTGACTCTTAGGTGTAAGTATAATAAACCTGATTAAACGAGCAATGAAGTCTAACTTGACAACAAAAAAACTTGCGCAGCAAGCTTCGCAAGAAAAAGTAGATTTTCTTTGTTTAAAAATCACTTCTATCACCAACATTCTTCTAATAAATTAATATATAAAATATTTATATTTTTTGCAAAATATTACCAATATCCCACAAATACGATGCATGCGATAAAATATACTGATTAAGTTTCATGTTTTCAAAATATTTTATGAGTGTGTCAAAAATTATTCCAAGTTCTAGGCACAATTTTAGGAAATAATTCGATGGTTTTCTTTCATGCAGTAACGAGAATTGTGAATTATATATAAAAAAAAAACTTATACGATAAAAAAATACCACAAATTGCAAAATGAAGTATAGTGCAGTTTTCTACTTGCTGGTTACGAAAATATTAATGGAGGTTTTAGTGTTCGTGTTCTAATTTAGTATATGGCAATGGGTGGGGAAGGGCGAAAATTGACCTTTCTCTGAGATCGTGTTGGTTTTAGGTTAAAATGAATTGTCTTCTCGATGAAGGCTGAAAAATGAATTTTTCAGACCATTTTCAGAACGGTAAAAGAGGGAAAATCACACTGAAGAGCTAATAAGTTGGGAATAAATTGACGAATAAAAACCAAAATTGGTAGATCTGGTCCTTGTATGGGAAGTACTATGCATATAAACTAACCTACAGGGATTATTCGCGCGATCCAGACCAAAAACAATAGGATTCTTCCTTAGATGGATCCGAATATGTTTTTCATATTTCGAAACCATCCGATCAAAATTACGCCTGGAAATGAACTCAACGCAAAATGGGGTACATAAAAAAAATAATAATTTTCAAAAATAGTGCCAAAATGCTGAGAAAATCGTGAAACGAAAAACGTACCCACTTCCACCCTTGATCCGAATACTCGGGCAATTTTAATCTAAAATACGAGTGTAAGGCTTTTAAATCGTACCTTCGCAAGTAATAGACCAGCAGGTATAACAAATTTTATTGGCTATGTAACAATATTTTCAGATATTCTGCGACTCATACACGGATAACACCAGCCATCGAAAGTTTGAAGAATGACATTCAATCAATCACGTCCGCAAGTATTCGATTTGATCGAAATTTCAGACTAAAGGATATGATTTGTAAATTAATCGAGCAAAAACAATACGACCCTTGCCATGGAATGTATCCAGAGGCATACCTACGTATTTAAGGAGAACACTAAGAACAACATATACCTATCGGTAAAAAATCCTCCCGGCGATTTATGGCCAGGAAATAAGTCCACAAATTTGGAAAATAAAAAAATCCCTAAAATACACACGGCTTACACGTTAGTGGAGGAGGCAGTCGTCAACTACGGATAGAAAGAAGTAAATTTATTTTCTTGATTAGGCAAACAAACGATTTTTCGAGCCAACACTGTTTTACCTCGTGGTTTACAAAGGGAGGGAGGCAGAAATACACACCGCCGAGGTAAGGATTTTTATTTTAGCTCATTTCTCAGCACCCCCGCGTATTTTCGAAGAGTTCGCAGAACCCGTTGAAAATTTAACCATTAAAACGATTACACTGCAACTCACGAGCGTGTGCCGTCTGATTGTTTGCATGTCACGTGCTGAATAATTTTTGCCCCTTTTGCTCCGTGTCTGCCGTACACCGCACTGGAAATACGAGTGCGGCTCTACGTTTTCTGCGTAAAGCTCAATGAAGCGTTTAAAATTGCATCGCTTTGTGGCGGCTGATTGCTGCTTAAAACGCAGAATAAACGTTCTCCATATTCATTTTATTCTCTACCTCTCAATTTTCTCTATTTTTTTTCTTCACAACAGTGACGAGTTTTTTCATATGCGCATAAAGAGAGGATGAGAATAAACACTTGGTGGTTCTTCGTTTTAAAAAACGACACACACGCAACACCAAAATAGGCTGCTGGTTTCGTTTTAGATGAAATGGTGATGAGACAGAGCCTCTGACAAAAACAAAGTACGAGGAAACGATTACGAAACAATAAAATTGCCGACTTCTATATTCCGTCAATGTTTATTAAACTTCTTGTTGATGTTAAAGATAGCTTTTTCTACACACAACCTAACAGTCAACAACTTTCATAACTTTTCCCCACCAAGGCAGATTCATATGTCGTAATAACAGTATGCGGGGGTACAGTACAAAAACCTGCTGAACACTTCATTCGTTTATATGGTATTAGTATCGGTAAAAATTTTCGATCTCATTTCACACAACCAGTAACATTTACACGATCAAATCAAATTTTGCAATATTGTCAATTAAGCATAGGCTATGAACTTATTAATGATAAGTTAGAGGCTATTTTCTTGAATAAAATTATACGAAAATTTTTCAACTTCTGCAGCTAACTGAATCAAGTAAAAGTTTCTCGAGATGACGAAATTTTGTACAAATAATTTTGGTTGGGAAACTAATGCGTACTCTCGATTTGTCACACGGTCATTACATAAAAATAAATTACGTCAGAATGGGAAAATTGTATCATTAGTTTTCTTTAGTCTTGAAATGGAAAATTTTCATCACCCCTAGCCCCTATATTTTCTCTATAAGAAAATAACAAATAAAAATACTCTAAAAAAGGAAATAGTATATATTTGGGTGGTACGTGGATTTGAACATTATCTGCTTGAGTTTCATTCATATTTTGTAAAATTTACCGAAATTTCAAACATTTTCAGATTATCTTCAATTTTAAAACTTCTCCGGGGTACAGTGCTTTTAATAGAAGTCTCTTTGCATCAAGAGTCCTGAAGAACATCAGTGAGTCATCAGAGTATTTCAAATTTCAATAATAAATCCTTGTTAAAAGATCAACGAAAAATATTCATAAACCACGAAATTTCGAAATGAAACCCTACGATTGAAAATATAATTATGCAGAAAGTTAAAAAGAAAACGAAGAATAAATTCCGAGTTCGTTAATTGTACTTTAGTTCAGGGTCAGACAAATCAATTTCGAAACCAGAAGGGTCAAAGGGAACTATTTTTACGAAATTAAGAAAAAAAAATAAACAAGTTTCAGAAAAAATATTTTTATCTGTATTATTATCGAATCAGTTTGAATTTATTTCACCTAATTGAAAACTGAAACTTTATATGAAGCAATTAAACATGGATTTCGAATATAAACGAGAAAATAATTTGAGAACTGCCCAACACAAATTCACAAATCTAAGTATAAAATTATTCATATATACCTATGTTTAACCTTTCTTATCACTGAAATACTTTTTTTTTACAGAAGAATCAACTTCCGCTTGTCAAGATCTTAATTATTTAGAAATTAAAAATAGTTCTCTGAAATGTTTACACGGCGTATAATTTTCTCTTTCAACGAAGTGCTCATCAAAATTTTCCAAAATGGAAAATTTTCCATTTGAAACAGAAACAGTTGAGAGTCTAAAGCTAGGTATATATTTCGGACAAAAATTGATGAAATCTTAAAATTCCACCAACTAAAAGCAGTAGGGACATTCAGATGATGAGTACAATTATTTAAGAAATCTGAAAAATGAAAGAACAACCCAACTAGTGCTAAAACAATAATTTATTTAGGCTAATAAGAAAAATGAGGAAAAAATGGATCCTTATTTTCTTCATCTTGCTCACCTTCAAATACAATGAGAAAACATGGACGAATCAATTCACTGATACTACATTTCGGAACAGTTATAATACAAGTTACCAACCACTTGAGAAACGGATTTCGAAAAATTATGAAGTTATTACTTTCGTTGGAAGGAAAAGCCATTTATAATGAAGAAGAATTTTATTAAAAAACTTCTTTTTGAATCGGAGGACAAAGGTAAATACATCTTTGTTTTTTTTCTTCTTCATAATTTATGTAGGGAAAAATCAATTTCTGGAGAAACGGCTCTAGTTTTTGTTTCACTGAACCTGATGTTTGGTCTGTTCAAGGGTTCATTTCGCTACTTAGCTCAAGAATCACTAAGTTGATTTTTGTTGACTGAAAGATTATATTCGTATTTATTGATTTAATAATGTCAACTTCAGCGCGAACACGTATTTCATGCAATCACATCGTAAATTACGAACTAAAAATTCAGTATTATTAAAATCTATGATCAATGATCAAATTCAACTGAACGAACCAATAATACTGAGAGTCTTTTATTCAGTATTTAAATATATTTTTTGAAAATATATTAATTTTCATTCGGAGAAATTCCTTTACCATATCTCCTTTTTGTTTTTTTCACCCATAACAAAACCTCTTGCATAAATTATATTATTAAAAAAAAAAAAAAAAAAATTCTCACATTCCATTAAAACAATTTTTTTCTCATTTTGCCTGAAGGCAAGCGAAGAAGATTTGTGCATATAAATATAGCGTTCAAACATGCGAAATAAAAAAAAAAACAAACTTAAAAAAGGAACGAAAAAATCTAAAAGAGTTTTTTTCGTGTAGCAATATAAGGGGTTACTTTAGCGCTACGGCTGGAGCAGAGAGAAATTGCTTTAGCCAAGGGTAATGTGCAACCAACTGGAAGGGCACATCGCAGAACGATTCAGTTTTTCGGGCATATCAGAAAAACTTTACAAAAAGAATAAGACACGAGAGTAGTAGAAGAAAAAAGAAAAAAATGTGAAGCGAGACGAAGATAAAAACGAATACACATATAAGAAAAAAGTAAAAAGTAGAAAGAAAAAAAAGAGGAAAAAGAAAAACCTCGAAAATGGAAGAAAACAAGATTCCAAAAAGTTTAAAGGAGGAAAAAAGAAAGTAACTGATAAGGTTCCTTTTCTTATTTCGGATGTTATTTTCGTCGTTTTTTCATTTTTTTTCTTTTTTTCTTTTGCCTCCTCTACCTCGGCCTCTAATGGCAATACCACGTCTGCGTTTGACGTTTTTTTTTTCAATTACTTTTTTTTTTCCCTTAAAAAATACCCGTAAAATTGTAAAGTAACCAATAGAAATACAAATTTTCTCGCATTTTTTTTTTAGAAACATTACAGAAGGAAGAAAATTAATTATTAATTTTTAAATTGCTGTTACTTGCGGCTTTTTTTTTTTTTGTTTGTTTAAAGATGGCGTCTAAAAAGGATGCTCTAATTTATAATGGAGTAAAATGATAAAGATTACAAAAACAGAATCCCGAGAATGGATTTAAATTCATAATAATAGGTATTATTAGGGTATGGGAGAATGGCTATCCAAAGGGGAACATAAAAAAAAAAAAAAAAAAAAAAAAAAAAAAAAAAAAAAAAAAACCGGTACAAGAATACTGAGAAATAAATACAAGTTAATATGAAACTGTACTGAATGAGTGTGAACACTTACCCCTTTTCAACAGGGAGTCTTCTTTTACATTCTGAACCGAGACGTGAGAGGAGGTAGGATTATGAGAAAACCCGAAATGAGCGGGGGTCGGTGTGGTACCTGGGTACCAAGCCCAGCCGCTGGATTGTCCGTTAAACATTTTTAATTTCTCCAGCACCGCGTCGTTTTGAGCCGCTGTAGCTTGCTGCTCTTTCTGGGCTGCTAAATTTCTTAGAACACGATTAATGGAAGACACCTGCACACAAGAGTAAATTTATCGTTAGCATAATTATTGAGCAACAAGGTAATTATAAGAAACCAGTCAAAAATTAAACCTATTCGTACATTCAGTTCTAAAATAGAAGACTAAGTAGAAGATGAAAGGGATAATCAAGGGTGAAGACCAGGGACGTTCTCACTAATTTGGAGGGTTATGCATTTTGTGCATAGGAGGCCTCTTCAAGAGAAGGCTCCATCTTCTTCCAAGAAGAAATCCTAAAACGGGCCTGACGTAGTCTACTGTAGAGATTTCGACTTTTAACAATAAAATTGGGTCAATAATCGATTTCAAAAAAAAAAAAAAGAAAACGGTTAAATTAAATCTGACTCAGGTCAAGAAATCGAAAGCAGAACCGATTCTGAATTTAGCCCAGAAACCAGGTTTGGAATCTATTTTAAAAATAGGGTTACTTAAAAAGTTACCTTAAATTATAAAAGAACAGTTTCACACTGAATTTCCTGTTTTAAAAAACTCCCCGAAAAAGAAGCATTTCATATGATTTAGCTTAGTCCTCTTTTAGTCCAATTGGCATCAAATCAAATTTAATTTTCGCTCTTGCCACACCGATAATTCGTAATGTTGCATTGTTCTAAAGGTGGGTTTACACCAAACGAACAACGAACGAAGGTGTGTTTACATCGAACGAACATTCGCTCCTCGTTCAATCGTTTTCTATGTTCACCAGGTTACAGGACATTCGTATCGTTCGTTCTCATTGACTTGTTTGATGAGCTGTTTACATCAATCGAGCAAAAAAGAAAAATATTCGTTGTTCGCTTGGTGTAAACCAACCTTAACACAATAGTATGTACACGCCGTTGATGACACACGTAGTTTCTAAGGAGGTCTCGTGGTCTTAGGCTTTTCAAATTGAGTTCTCAGAACGGGTACTCATCTAATTATTTTTGACATTACTATCTGGATTATTCAATTCCAAAGCTAGGTACCTATTCCATAGTAAATAAATTTGAAACCGGGCACTTAGATAGGTACCAGATTTTCTTTGACAACCTTAATATAATCTATAACTTGCAAGTACCGAAACGCAGCCAAAATTATAAACAAAGAAACGCACGAAATTCCTTTAAATTCACTAATTTTAGGTAAAAATCCGTAAGAATTAGCGCCTCAAAAATTAACGAAGGCAGTCGGTGGGAGGGGTGGAGAAGTTCACCAATAAATCACTCATTTTTAAGTTACGACAAAACACATAAAATAATGCACGATTTAACAGTTGGGTATCTGAGGATAACTATCCGCGGATTCGACGTCTACTTCGTCAAAACAAGCGACACATTCATCAATTTTATTCACAACTTAATCACTTTTCTGCAGCAAAAATTTCTTATAAAATAGAATATTGAATTTCGAAACCGTGATTCTACACTAACAAATAATCTGTCCGCCAATCCTACAAAATTCGTTTTGTTTTTTCATTCGAATTGTCAGTTTTATAACTTTTTCTTATAAATGTACTTACCTATCAAGATACTTGACTACCTACTCATATACGCCTTATCGCGAAAAATCAAAATAACTTTTTGTAACGTTCTCTAATTTCGTTTCTAAAAACTTTCTACAGTTAAACATCGGATTACAGTCACATCAAATATGCTGTTCCAACGATGATAAATTAGCGTCGACTGCACAGCTCAAATTACAAAGTTACCGCATAACTTTCAAAAGCTTTTAAAAATCATCGAAGCGAATGAACATTTTTTAAAGTTTAAAACGAAGTGCTTCCTCCACCGTTGCACGACGATGATTCTTTTCTCTCTTTTTCGTTCTTTACTTGTTAAATGAAAGAGAAGATTTACGACAAACATAAATTATCTAAAATTTATTTAATTAAAAGTCAAAAAATATTGGGAAGGGTTTCTTAAATGTTATTAAAGTAGGTATATCAAACGGGTAGGAGAGGTACTGAAAGGAAGTGTTGCAAAAAAAAAATGATGAGACACCTTCGCACGTCCTTTTACGAAATAATTTCACAAGAATAATGAATAGATAATTATTAGTGGATCATACAGGCATAGGTATCCCAAATTCTATAGAAAAAAAAAAAGCTATGAGAAACCTACCACAAACGTCATTTGAAAAGAGATTCTTTTCTTCCGTCAATCCTAATACTTTCAATTTCAATTTATTTGAAAATAATCTATGATAAATACAATATTTTACCATGTAGCACAAAAAAAATGAAGAAAAAAGCCCAGTTCTTTTAATATTTTGATGAGCATGACCGACGCATCTAAACGAATTAATGAATGTATTTTTTTTTGTTTGTAACAGTGCGATGAAGTGTACCTTCACTTGTATACCATTCCTTTTTTCTGATAGTAGATGAAGTAAAAGATTTACGACGAACATAAATTAAACAAAAATGTATTTAATTAAATTAAAAATATTGAGGAGAGTTTTTTAAACATAACTGGTAAATGTTGAAGGAATAGGGTAAATAGGGTGCCAGAGGGTGAAAAACCCACCCTCATTTGAATTGGTTCTCAAATAACTACGACTCATGTTTGCTGAAATAGTAAATAAGGTGTAGGAGGGATATAAAATAGTCACCCAAGTGTCGAAAAAGTATAAAAATTTTTCTGTCCAATCACTGTTTTGAGTAGAAAATAATTAGAAATTGTATGGAAATTAATTAGTTGCAGTTTTACCTGTATAATAGGAGAGATAGGCTAATATAGCCCATTTTCTCCGACCTAAAAATTAGGATTAAGATTAACTGAATGTTCAAAATTCTAAATTGTAAGTGAGGTATAGGTTATTGACTTTCAAAGTTATTACTGAAATATTTTTATACTGCTTCAACAATCACATTTTTACACTCTTCCAGCAATAAAATATGAAATTTTACTTATAGCATTTATACAAACCCTCTATTTAAATTGTGATTTTCTGGACATCCCCTCTTCATGATCTAATAAGGTGTTATATTGTTCAAAAGACGACTATAAAGGAATGAACAAACAAACACCCGAATTCCATTTACACAATGTCGACTTGTAATTTTTTAACCATACGGATTTTGAATTACATCCGTTGCTATATTTGGTTTCATGGTTAATGACCGCAGCTATATAGTGACCGTATTGGGGCTAAGATCAGTGGTTTGATTCAATGACACAGCGGAAGGTAGATACGAGTATTCAAACCCTCCTCCCAAAGCAAAAAAACCAGTAATTTCTCCCCTAAATAATGGATACCTAACCAACGAGCATTCGCAAATTTAATAATTTTAAAACTCTCCAGAATCTTGATTTCGCCACGCCACTGGTTTTATTGATAGCCTCAGTTGGTGACCATTATTAATGGCTGTGGTTGTTTGGTTATGGCTTTGTTCGGTAGCCGTAATTGGCGGCCACGGACCGTGGTTGTGGTCAGCACCTGCTTGAGATTGGTTACTGTGGTCACAAGGTGGTTACAAGTTATCAAGCATTACTGAACTCCATTAAAAAAACATAAGAAAATCTTTAAAAAAAAAATTGAAAATCCATTTTTGTTTTTACGTAATTCATCCAGATTGGACAAAATCCATTTTTCAACGTTATTCCGTACAATTATGGACAGTATTCACAGTAGAACACATGTACAGATTGGATTTTGAATAAAGATGTTCCTAGGCCCCAAATGAAAAACTTGGTAATAGCTTTTACAGAACTGGATTTGAAAAAAGTTTCATTTTTTATAATTTTTAATTTCTGGTTAAATTTCAGATTAAGGAGATTATATAAGAGCTTAATTTTCACACTACACCTATCTGACTAATTATATGGAGCAAATTATTAGAAAGTAATGAGAATCTCCACAACATTGGTATTTTCATCCAGTATCCAGGTGGGAAATTTAGTATTGATTTTTAGTAATAGACTATAGTTTTTCTATAATTTCTTTCGCACTTATTTTGTAGTTTTCTCATTTTATAATACTTAATGGTAACTAAATTGAATAGTTTCGAATCGTGTACACAGAAAAATTCTGTATTCATGCCTGTATTCAGGAATATAGAATTTTCACAATTATTTCCAGTTTGATAAATAATTATTATGAAATCCCACATTGTTTTCCAGTTTCCAAACATTATACACTATTCACTGACATGGAACAAATCCATCGTCCTCGTTGAGTTTCCCTTATAGTAATAAGGATTTTTCAGACAAGACCTTTCTAGAGCCAAAATTTCCTGAATCCAAAGTTCATTATTACTTCCTCTTCATTAAACAGGTCCTAGATATGATGATGTAGAACAAGGTTAATATCTCTTTCTTTTTTTCACTTATGAGAATAATTTTATTCTGACAGCAAAATGAAGAAATTAAGTTTTTCATGATTCTGATTTTTAATTTGAGTACTATTGTGATGGTTTTTTTCATAATAGTTCCACACAGTATGTGATATGGAGATTTAAGATTAATAATTTTGTTGAAAGCACCTTTGTAACCTGTTGTGGTTCTGTATTTCAAAAATATTGGAATTTTAAAAATTTATTTATGGATCCATTTTACCAAGTTGATAAGTTTTAAGAAGATGATAATTTTCATGTTATAGCAATTTGTCTAATTATATGGAATAAACTCCAATAAATATAATAAATATCTATCAAAATGTATCATCTTCATTCAGTATTCTAAAGTGAAATTTCACTTTGATTTATGTTAAGACACCGTGTTACCTATTTTCAATCTGGATAATACTGATAATGAAGTTTTGCATAGTTTTACAGTTTTTGGGCTTCAGACTATAAACACTTATACGGAACAAATGTGCTTTCCTTCTTTTTTTTCTTACAATAAGGAACTTTGATGCAAATGCAGTTGCGGTCCAGAAAAACATTTATCCAAAATCCAATCTGTACTTACGTGTGTTCTACTGTGATTACTGTCTATGATGGTATGGAACAAAGTTTAGAAATGGATTTTGTCCCTTCTGGACGGATTACGTGAAAACAAAAATGGATTTCCAAGATATTTTTACATTTTTTCAGATTTTTTTAACGGAGTTGAATAATACTTAATTTGTTTTATGTACGGTGTTACGTACCCTTGAGATAAACATAATATTCAAAGGAAAACCCTGGACAACCTCTGATGTCTGGAAATGCTAGTATCAAATTTTAATAATTTGTGTATTTCCACCTTCGTTTCCTCATATATAGACTGGATTTTAGATGTTAGTACAACTAAATATGTGAAATGAATTCATCTACCTTTACTTTCTATTTTGTGGCTGCCTAAATGTTAAAACTATAGAACTAATGATAAAAATTTAAAATTCGTAAAAAATAAATAATTACAATGACGACAAAAATAGGTAATAAAATAGACTGTCGCATTCCAATAGAAAGTTAGGTACCTACCCACTTGTATTTACCATATGAAAAAAACTAAATTTCAAATTATTTTCTTCCCTTTTTAATGGTTAAATACCAGCAGAGCCCAGCTACGATACACGCATTAGAAATTCTTGCGAAAATCTACATAAAATTTATTAAGAGGAACTCAATTTTTCTGCTTTAAATTTTACGCTAAGATTATTTTCAATTACAGCAGGAATTTTAAAACTGATAAAAGTACTAATGTAGAGTTGAAAAACCAATGCTTTTCTGTTAAAAACACAAGTGTCTTTGCAATAATTCTAAACCCCGCATCACACTCCTCATATACTCAAATACTTACCTTAATTTACATAATTTTCTCCAGCTCATGAACTTTTCTTTCTATTCTTCTAACATCACGCCTCTTTCTTTTTATTCTTTTTTTTTTTTTTTTCAATAATTTTTTATTCCTCGTGTAAAGTAGTAATATTAATTTTGCAACGATTGTTCTACTCGCTTCGTTATCACGCTTAAATAAGTTTAACGCTGATATATCCCAAGTTAATCAGATTGATTAAAAGATATGACAGAACCGCGTGTATTGTGTACAAGCTGGTAACCCCAGCCCACGTTTTTTTCGGTTTTTCTCTTTCTCGCGCTTCCCCTCTCACTTCTCTAAATACCAGACCCAATTCTTTATTTAAGTTCATTCTTCGAAAGAAACCGACTGGAAACCATTTTTGTTGTTAGATTATGCTAACCGATCTGTAGCGCACGTACCGGCGTGTAGAGCTACTCAAAATTTTGAAAATGTTTCGTACGCCTTCCCTTTAAAATGTATGTATACACAGAGGGGTTGCGGTAAGGATATAGAGAAACAGGAATGAGCGTGGGCAAGGGTACAATAAGTCGTCAATTTTTATACATACGATGATCTTTCCATACATACGTGCTTTGCATTTGTTGTAAAACCTCGAACAATATACATATATGATTTTTTCTTCATAATATTTTGCCATAGTGGACGAAATTACTGTATTATACGCTAAAGGTTTCTTCTTTTCCCCATATAAATATTTTTTTTCACTTGAAAATGTCGACGATGACAACCTTCTGAGGTAGAAACATCTGCTGGAGACGATTTTGTGATATTATTTTTTTGGGAAATCTTCGGGGGTCAAGGACGAGTAAAAGCAGACAGCAGTGGTAATGTAAAAAGGTTTGGAGCTGAAGTGTTTTTGAGATTAAAATATGATAGAGGATTTTCGAAGGGTGTACACTCGTCAGAAAAAATTCAGCGCAGATGATGTGGGGGATGATCGTAGTACTTGCACAACAATCAGAAACCGATTTAACTATAAATGGGCCCGCGTTCCTACCAATCTTTTTCTTCCCTCGCACCCCCCAATAAAGACATAAATATTTTCCAAAAAATGTAGGTACTTATCCAAAGTATTATGTTCTAAAATTTCTATTAATCCTTCGTTTTTATTATTCGGTTTTTTTTTTGGTTTTTTTGGGAATCCATATTTATGGAGGTTTAGAGAACAGACAGCCATTCTATGCTCTTGAATCCAAAATCCTAGTAACAATTAATAGCAAAGAAAAATTTTAGGAAGGACAAATTTTTGAAAACGTAATAGCCGAAGTTCGACATTAGTGTGCCGACGATAAAACTCATAAATAGAAGAAGATCCTTTTCAAAATGTTAAGACTACCTATCCGAATTAACAAAAAGTTTTTTCTGATTTTACATCAATGAGGTCACAGCAACATTTTTTATACTTTATAAACGAATGACGAATAATGAAAATTTTGTCAGGTGTCCAGCAGATTGTAAAATAGTAAAAATAACTTTTATGGGAAGGGCGTGAAGAACATATGATTTTGATCTATGCTTTTTTATTTGACCATGTTCTGACACCTGGTCGGACCAACTAAAGACATGCACCTGACACGAAACAAAACGTCCAATTTGTCGTTCCTTTCAATTTTATTTCTCAGAAAAACAACTATCCATATCAGCGGTTTCTAACCAAGTAGAATGGGATCAATCCGGGGAACGAAGTGGACTTTCAAAACGTAGTCAAAGTGCTGCTTCTTCACGGCTAACATATGGATATTACGCTAGCTATTATTGAAGGGAATTGTGATATCTTCAAGCCATAATGAGGGAATGAGAAGGTTACTGGGAGGCTACGAGGACGTAAAGATGTTGAAAAGTGGGCAAAAGTGGCCCCATCTAAAAGACTGGCACCGTGGGAACAAGAAATTGACATATATTCATATATAATGAATTTGAGTTATTGGTGCCAAAATTTTCCTGGGGTTATGAAACGAAAAATGTACCCACCTCAAACTTTGGGGGCTAATACCGAACCAGGCGTAATAAGTAGATTTTCTAAAGAAAACCTACTTGAAAATAATACAAAGTTGACCAAAGTGAATTCATAAAAACTCAAATTATCACTGCCTGAGATGGTAAGAACTGGTCAGACAATGTGCATTTTGCTATTTCAGTCATCATCATCTAAACATCCACAGCCGTAACATTAAGAATCTTGTTTAAGATAAAATTTGTATGAATTTTGCAAACTTAGGCCAATTCGAAAACGATTCATAGGTACTTACCAGCTTAGTTTGAAATTCTCTCCTCTTTGCACACAAACCTTAATAAGACTAATTTACAGAGGAGGGTTTCATATGCTTTGCTAATAAGTTAACAGGAAAAAAAAAACATTTTAAAAATTGAAAATCACCAAATTCAAACCCGTATGGTTTTCTGGAGAGGCTCTGGAAAGTGTTGTTGGAAAGAGAAAGATAAGGAAGAAAAAGAGTAAAGGTAACAATATTCACGAAAAAGACCCAATTTTGGCAATCAACACCTAACCAAACTATACAATAATTCATTTCAAGAAATATAAATCCTTCCTCAAGCAAGGTTAAACTGCTAGCAGATTACTAACCAAATACTATACGCCAAAACAAAATTCATCTGAGAATAGGCTTATTTTTTCCATCCTTAACATATACGTACGACATATGCCTCCATCGTCTACGTACAAAAAAGTGGCTAATTTTCCGATTCACTAAACACAAGTTTTTTTTTCAACTTAAGTTATTGCCTAATTTACAGGTTGAGTTCTTGAGCAAATTTTCAACAATAAAATTATTGTCACGCGTCAAAGAATGAAATGAGAACAAGAAGAAACACACATCGTATAAGGCTGCCAAGAAAATAAGTCAGAAGAAGGCAAGAAAGAAAAAATAGTATGAATGAAGAAAATAACGTAAAATACAAAATTGAAAATACTTTTTTCTTTTTTTTCTCTCTCGAAAATCCTCTGCTGTAATAATATCAACAAAAGAACTCATTGGGGGCTTAGTAAGACGAGCTCCGTGTAAAAAATAAATCTGTTTTAAGTGGAATTGAAAATGGTTACTTTTGTTGAGTGTTTCTTTCTTCTGGATATATTATATAATATGTATATACAGTATATAATATAGCTTTTGTAGCCTATATATATTTTATGTAATTTTGTTTGTGCGAAACAGCGAAAGGCAGGCAAGCAAAATAAGAGCCTTGTAACTTATTTTCTTATTTTCCTTTATAATGAAAAGTTTCAGAATTTATAAGCACCAACGAAATTTTGCACTGATTATTGTATAGTGAGTATTTTTTAAGTGGGTGGAGCACTTGTTGTAGCGGAGCGAATATTTCTTGATGCGATCTACTCTGAAATCATATTAGAAAATTATAAGTAGTAATTTTTTGATAGGTTTTGCACCGATATTGTAGAATTTGAAAATATTATTAAGTAATTTAATTGTGGAAGATTACGACATAGTAGGTGGAGAATTTTAAATTTCTCATATCTTATTTCGAATATCTACTTAATACACAAGAATAGCCTCACTTTTGCTACTATATAGGGGAAACAAAATAAAATGCACGGTTCCTTGAGTAAATTAGCTGAATTTAGATAGATTCAAAATGAAAATTTAAAATTTATCGAAACAATAAGTAAACAAAATAATTCTGATTTCAAAATGGGCTCAATATCTTCATTTTTATAATAGTTTCATTAGATTGGTAAGTGGATTAGCCAGAACATTAGCCAGAACCTGGCTAATCCACTCTGAAAAATACAATCGTGAAAATAAAACAAAAAAATAATTTAAAAAAAATAAAATTATAAAAAAATGTTTATAAACATAAAGATTCTAACAGGTGCTGCTGGGGTGATAGTCCAGGTCATTGGCAAAGAGCCACAGAAAAACTAGCAGACTTGGTGGTTTAAACATAACTACATAAAACACCACTCTAAAAACAACTATTATCCTATACCATAATACGAGCAATAATTGTATGTGGGTATGTGTGTATGTGCGTATGTAAACACGTTATGAAGAACTCAACCGTCGATATTGCTGAAAATTACAGTACAGAAGTGTTTGGGTATGAAAAAATAATCTACATAGGTCTCAAGTTTGAGAAAATTCATTGAACTGATATGATATGAGCATCTCAATCTATCTTCAAGGATATATATATATAATATGATGGAGATGACATAATAGTGGTTTTGGTGTCACACCTACGGATAATGCTGCTGACAACATGTGTTTTGCTTTCTGAAAATCTGATTGAAAGAAAAAATTGCCACGTTAATTTGTTTATAAACAATGATGTATAAATTACTCTATTGTGGAAAATCTGATTATTCTGATTGGTCAATGTCGATTAATGTGGGATAATTTGAATGCCAGTATATACATGCTCGGTGTATATGTCAAAGACAGTGAATCCCAATGTAAAACAGTAGCATGTCATCTCCACTATATATATATATATATATATATATATACACATATATATCCTCAAAGCAATCTATCCATCAGCAGCAAGTGATAACAACAAACGTTAAAAAATTAACTAACCCCAAAAGTAACGAATAAGAAAGCTTTTATTAGCAAATTTTGCTAGACCTAAACTGCGTATGATTATATGATTTATGAATAATGAAATATGAGTTCAATATAGCGATCTTAATCGTTGAGATATACGAATACAATAATACTGGAGGATATATGTAGTAAATATATGGCTGAAATTATGCAATTTGATTAAAATTAACAACATTTTATTATTTTTCACATCCGAGTAAAACTCTGTGAACCAAGTATTAACCTATGACAACAAAAACAAAAATATCTTCTTTGATTGAACGTAGACACTTCAGAAATACATTCATTTTATCAAAATACTTCATCAGATATTATAGACTTTAATCTAAAGTAATGGTGTCAATAAAAGATTATTGATTCAATACAGGAAACAGCAAATGCTTAGATAGTTAAACTCTCTAATGTACAAGTCCTTTAAACACTATCAATTAAAAAATGTATCAAATATTCAACATTTAGCTGTCAAAGGCATTATATTACATGAGACATTGATTCCTCAATTTGTGGTAATGACACGACTTACAATTAGTTACACAGGCACGAATTGATTTTTCTTCCATGTTTTTCAGTAAGTAATTTAGAAAAAAACAAAAATACTGAATGATTTTAAATAGATCCCTTTCTTCCCAAGAAAGCAGATACTACAGAGAAGTGAAACATAACCACTTATTTGAGTAAAAAATGGTTCACCTGGTATAAAAAACGATCATATGTGTTAAATTTCATTAGGGGCTTAGATAAAGGAGATTGTTTTGGGGATCTGAACCCGCTCCTTAGTTTCACAATAATGTGGTGGTGATGATGTAGTGGAGGGGTGTAGGTATGGAAAGATAGTCGATTTGTGGACCACTTCTTTTTATGATGGAGTTATCTACGACCTATCAACGACCGTGCATTACCCTATAAAATATAGACACATATTTCGACTCTTTTCTGTATTTTTACGCATAAATTCAAATCCTTTTCTATTTTTGTATCTACTCCACTTTCGCTCCATTTCTTGCTTGCAAACTTCCTGAAAATATTTCACCATTCTTGGATTGTCTAGACTTTCATGGGGGAAAATGGAAACGCCTACCAAAGCATTATGTAGGAAGAAAATGACGAAGAAACCAAAAAATACAAACCTCAAATCAGAACTGGTAAAAAAAAACGTGTTCAGTTGGGAGTACTCTCCACTTTTATACGCTTTCTCTCCGCTTTTCTTCCTTCCTTTTCAAGTTAAAACGAGAAAAACTGATAGTCACCACTCGTTCCTCAAACTTTTTTCAGCCATCACATTTTTTCCTTCACGTTACGTCTTTTGTTTTTCCCGTTCAGTGCTCATTACTTTTCTTTTTTCTCTTGCACCACTGTCATTTTCACAACCTACAGTTTTGTTTTTGTCACCGTCTATCATTTTTTTTCTCTCTCTCTCTTAATTTTTTTTTTCGTCTGTTTTTCTCGATCAAAGGGTGCATTTTCAATTGATTAATCAGTTAAACCGAATAGGTCTGGTATTTCATTTTTAGCGAATTTTTTCCATCCGAACGCATTCGCGTTTGATTGAACTTTCCACGGCACCCTCCGTTCCCTCTCAGTAACAACCCCGTTTACTGCTTACTAAAAACTGAAATTAAATTTTTCTGTTGTTTCGCGTTTTGGCGACGAAAAATTGACGTTCGTCGTTTTTTTCTTCCCCAAAAACCACTCCTCTACTCCCCCCTTCTTCACCACAAAACCAGAAGAACAATACCTACGCACAATTCGCGGCATTTGTTTTTTCTTTAATCTCAATTTGGTATAATTATGTGTAATGCCGCACGTGTGTTTGTGTCATTTTTGCTCCCCTACACCAGGAAAAAAAAAAAAAAAAAAACAAAACGTACAAAGAACAAAAAAATACGATATACGATGGTAAAATAATTTGATTTCTCGTACGAACAGCTCCACTTTTATTAGTGAATTTATTACGCAGCAACGACAAAACCTAAGCAGTCAGTTTGCTGCGTTTTGCTGGAATTTTGCCATACACCACTCATTCGAACGTAATTTGAATAAAATTGCGTAGCGAAATTTGATACGAAAATTTTCAGCGTGATTTTACAGTCAGCCAAAATCGTATTAGCGAGTGGGTACGAGTTTATATTACGTTCGTGTGCTCGTGTGATTTATGGAAATGGTTGTTTGCTTTTTTACGTTCGCATTAAGTAAAGAAAGTACAGAAAATACAGCTATACACATATATATACCGCATATATATTATGCGATTTGAGACTATGTTCATGCGAACGAACGACAAAAAAAGAGCAACGAAACAAAAAGTTTTCGACTCATTTTTTGGATTAAGAGACAGAGACGAACGACCAAATGTGGATAGATACATATGAGTATAAATATAATGCGAGAAGGGAAAATAGGATTTATGCGGATCAGAGTAAATCTATCGAACTTTATACGTCGAATTAACTAAAATAATATTATAACAATATTACCAACCGGCAGAGCCGTTCAGACCCAACATTTTCGGAGGAGCCATATTTAAAATTTTTCTAACCGACTACCAAAAATTTCCATCTCAATCGTAAAAATAAATCATATGTTGTAGGTTAAACATATTGGTTCTTCTATAGACTATTTGGGTGGCAAGCTGCTAAATTTCTTTCTGTAGGAAGGTACTTCAAATAGATTAGGAAAAATTTATTCCGGTAGAATGGGCGTTCAGTAAAATGGTCATTTGGTAAAAGGAATGCGGAAAAATGTCCGGATACCGCCGCATATTGTTAATTTCTTTTTTAAATGAGCTTTGGCTACGTGGCTGTTTTACCCAGCAGCTGGAACCCTAAAAGATATATTTTGATGCAGAAATAGGGAAGGGGATGGTCGGGATCCGCTTATCAGTGGTTTACAGCAGCGTGAATTTTTCAATCACACGTTAGAGCACGAGCAGAACCGAACCGAATACACCGCCATTTTGGGTCGGGAATTTGTCGGCGGCGGCTGGCTGGTCTCGAACTCGCAACCATTTCCATCGTAAAGTCGAGCACCAAAGTTAACTAATAGACGATATTCCAGTAAGGAATATGAATCCAGTCCACTCTTAAATACTCTTTTAAGGGTCGACGACGTAAGAAAAGTCAATATTCAATAATGAAGGAGATTCTACGCATTTGTATGGTGCGAAGAGGAACGGGAGTAAATTTTGCTATCAAATAAAGCTATGATTATGATAGTTGGACGTGGTGTAACGAAAATTTGATAATACCATATACTTAAATTTATAGAATCATCCGTATTCGTATCCTTTGCCTGCAAACAATAAATTTAATTCATAGTATTTTAGTTCGCTCACTTGCAAATTTTTTTCAAATCTATCACCGATTTTAATTCAGAAAACGGATACCGAATTAACACAGTTTTTTCGATTTCATCTTCGGTAACTCACTCAAATAGAAATCATCTTGAATTGTTTTGTTGGAACTGAGGCTACTTGAAAAAGTAATGTTTGTATAGACGGTGGTCAAAAATCTGATTAAATTAAGAACATAACAAAACCCAAATTGACGATAACCACCGTAAAAACAGACCCTTCAACGATTTGAATAGCCTCAATAAGTGCCAATAATACATTCGCGACTGTACTGCGAAAAAAAAAAAAAAAAAAAACAGATTTTAACGAAAATTTGAGAATTATTTATATGATTTTTTCAAATTCTGAATTATTCAAGTTAATGGAAATTTTACAGAAGTATTAAAACACGTTGGTAATTTTCGAATGTTTAAAATTACGTTGAAAACTGAACTTCTTTAGAATTTATAGCTCATAATTTCTACAACGTACACAACACTAATAAGAAAAATACCATTGTTAGCTCTGTTTTGTTATTTATCCTAATCAATTAAAGGTAAAATAAAAAACCAAAACTATCAAAAATTGGACCTCTATACAAATAATTAACCAGATATGTGAAAAAACAATTACATTACAACGAAAAAGAAGAAAATTCATAAATCGATTTTGATTCAAAAATAATTTGTAGCTAAATTTTTACTAAACCCTCTTCCCTTTTCGAAAAACGTTAAGACTTCAATCTTCGGCCAAATTTTCGTTATAATCTAAAATAGTTACCATAAAATACGAGGAGACACACTGAGAACCCATTAAAGTCATTTTTCTTCATTACGTTCACCCCATGCTCTCTCCTCCACCCAGTTGGCTCACAACCCTTAACGACATAAATTTAAATTGTCTCCACTATATAACCTCGCTTCATCCTGCGTCGCTCGAAGTTGATAAACTTTTCGAAACATTCGATGGAACCCTATTATCATATTTCCTTACCCTTAAACTACCTCGTAATTTTTTTTTTCTTATTACTATTATCATTTCTATATTTACTCATACCACTACCACTTTTTCTTCTATGGCTATAAAGAATTTCTACTACCACCACAACAATCACCACCTCTTCACCTCCTCTTCTTATTTCCTCGTTTCGGTATCTTCTTCATTTTATTTTCTTGCACGACAACCATTCGAGGGCGTAACCGTTTCACGCAAAGTTGGGTGAATTTAGCGAATGTCTGCTGGCTTATCGATTTCGATCATGCGTGAAACGTTTTACGTACACAGCCGGGGTACTGTATGAAATAAATATACAACGTAATATCCGAAAGTCAATTATTGGTATATTCGTCCGAAAAGCTGCTAACCAACTATTAGGCTACACTGACGATGAGGGAATTTTGAGAGGAACCTCACACAATTTGAAGAATATCTCAAAAAGTGTAGATACGCTTATTCAATTTTTACTGACAATATTACACTCGATTTTGCCCCAACACTGGAAGAGTGATTTAAAAGCTGTCATGTAATTTCTTAAGAGTTGGAGCATTCTTATTTGACCATGCTTCACAATTAACAAGAACGAAAAGGAGAATGGAGATAAAAGCAAAAAAACTGCTTATTGTGGTAAAATGAAGTTATTTACAATATGTTTATGAGGTTCGAGAAGGTATAACCCCTCTCCCCTTTCGTTCCATTTTAGATGCAAATCTCCGATCATATAGCTGTATGAATACTCAGGCACACACGAAAATCTGTGTCAACCATAGGCGAATTCCTCTTAATGATATTATAAAGTCCATAAAATTTCATACTTCTGTGTCAACCCCTTTTATGGATGTGGAGCACCAAAAAGGTACAAAAACTGACGTGTAGGTACGTACATTATAGCTGTATACCTACAAAGCACAGTCAAATAAGTACAGTAAAACCATATTAATAGGTTTTTCAAGAGACCACATCGAAAAAACGTAATATACAAGAAATAGAAAAACTTGGAATTTAATTTAAAAAAAAAAACATAAAAAAAAACAAATCAGTTTTTTAAATGTCCTATATAATAAAAAAATTGAAGGGGACAAAAATTATACGGCAATTAATAATTAGATCCAATCTATATGGTCAAAAGTGTGGAACTTTCAGCACTTTTTATTATAATTGGACTTTGAATTTAGAAAGTAGAGGACTAATTCTTTGAAAAGGGTCACAATTTTACCCAAAATTAACGTTGACTTTAAAACGATGGTTTTAGATCTAAATTATTTTGGCCTGTACTTCCAGAAATAAAATAAATACAAAATCATTTAAATCTGTTCAGCCGATAATGAAAACAAGATATATAAAGATGAAAAAAAACTGGGGGAAATTAATTTGTGTGTTGATTGACGCATTAATATTGCATGTATATTATGTAACTTGTACATTCTGAAATTGATGAAAATAGTTTCGCAGTTGAATCAATAATTATGATACCTTAATTCTCCGTATTATTTGTGTGCCAGGAGTAAAAACAACAGTACTACAGTAGAGTTTGAGTCAACGGACATATATGTATATAATTATGCCATTTTCACATTATTGCGTTTCTTGAAAATCAACGAAGTGCCTCCAACAATCCAACAAAAAAACTCTCACACAGCAATACCTGGTTAGAAAACTCAGTTTGCCAATTTTAATTCATAATTTAAAAAAAAAAAATCTGAATTCAAATTACTTGAAAAAATTGTAAAATAATATTGATAGTTATCGATATCTAACAAAAATATTGATACATCGATATTTCACTGCTATTTTAAGATAAAAAAATTACAAGGAACTATCGCTATTATCCATATCCTCAACAAAAATATCAAAGTTTTATCGCTAAAACTCAATTTTCCAGGAATTTTTTGTTTTCCAGCTTTCTCCATCACTATCAAACCATCGAGTACCAAATTTCTTTCAGTCCTGTTCCTAAATAATGATATTATCTTTCGAAAAAATTTCAATTTTTTTTAAACTTCTTGTACCCAAAAAACTCACAGATAACATTTACAGTTAGGAACTAATATAACTGAATTTGGTTCAAAAAAAATAATTTGCTCGAGTTTGTCTCATAGGAATTTTTGAATTTTATTTTTATATGTATAACAGAAAATGGCTCTAAACTAAAACAAAATCAATAAAATCCTGCCTTAAACGCAACCATGCGTTACTCTCGACAAATGACATCTTCCCAACTCCTAAAGGGAGTATTACCACAATTTTTATTTAAAACTTGCTTGACCATCACACTCATTTGTGAACTAAATTTAAGCTCAATTGTTTTGTTAGTAAAGATCTGATAATGATTAAGCAAAATGGCTTCACTCTTTACATAATAGAAAGTAACTATTAATGTTGAAATATATGAGAAAATATAGGGACAGAAGAATTTCCTGCCTTAAGACATTACATGAGGTGTAGTGTCAGAGGGCCACTTGTGTCTTAGGTGCATCCCTCTATGCCCCGCCGTTCCATTACTGCATGCTCAAATTTATGGAAACATTTGTACTTTCATTTTAGTGGTCCATGAAATACCCACTTAAAATCGCTTTTTTGTGATATGTGCATGGAAATTCTGATTTTACGAGGCTGTATGGCATACCTAAAGTGGCCAATTTTAGAACTTTTCTTTTTCCTACTCCTTCTTATTTCCCCTTTTTGGTTCCTCAACTTTTTTTCACTCCTTAATGATTCCTTTACTTTTTTTCACTTTTTATTGATTCCTTTTCCTATTTGCATAGACCCCTTTTTTGTTCTTTCACTTTTTATCACGCCTCATTAATTCCTCAAGTTTTACACTCCTTTCTTCATCAAGGAATACTCCTATTCCTACTAACTTATTTTTATTATTTTTTCAAAGTTGAATTTATTTTATAAAATTTTCCACCTTTGTTATCTGTATCTCCTGCATAATAGACCATCACTCTACCAACCGTGACATGAATACTGTAAGTTTACCTTTATATGATTGTAATGAAATTCGTTTCGCGTATTTTTCTACACAAAAGAACAGTTTTTTTTTAAATATCTCAAAACCAGCATTCCTTACATTTGTTACAAAAAATATAGTGTGCTACAAGTGCTAGAAGGCTATTTTAATTAACTCGTGTGAAGTTCGCAGCACTCCCCTTCGGCTTGTTGGCAAAATCTCCACATCTGATAAAGAAATACCATGCTTTAGGCATTTGTAACACAGTATACAATATACATTCACACATAAACACATACATTCACACATAAACACATACATACATACATACATACATAAAATTATTATTCTTATTATAGCATAGTATATCACATATCATAGTACAGATCATATCACATACTATATCATACATCATATCATACGAGAAGTTGTCAGAACTTTCGAGCTCAATCACAAATTTCAGAACCGAACTTTGCAAGAGACTCGAAGAGATAGGCATCTACACATACCTAAAATTGGTCCAAATCCATTAGGTAAGAGTGGCATTATGCTGTTACAAAACAAAGTAACGATAATTTTCTACAATAGATAACTGTGGATATAAACTTTTGGGGATGGCGATTCTGGGGTCTGAGGAACATGATCGGTTAAACTATAGTGAAATTTTCGCGAAGTCGGAACATGCCACCCTGCACAATCGGTAGATTCTACGAAATTTGCCTAAAAATCGGAGATTTAGGAATCTGGAAAGACGAGTAACACCGAGTCGCAGCTCTTGTCTCTCAAGTTAGGCAAACAGAAATTAGAGCCCGAGCACATCCTACCACAATGTTGAAGAATACCGTGCAAGTCATTCGGGGAGATAGACTTCTTAATCGTTAAACCTTAAAACACCCTTTCATCCGATTTCACCCTTCACGCTGATCACCTTATTACATCCTGGTCGAACTTATTTCCGAAAACTAATTAGATCTACACAATACACACCATACTACACAAAAGGGTGCTGAATAATACAAACACTCTGCGCCAGCGCGGTGAAACACCGACAGATTTTTACACGATTTTTGCGCTAAATTCGTTAAGCAAACGACGTGCGTATAAAACCGTGAAGTGTGCGCAGCGATGCAGCACTAAGTCGTCAATTGAAAAATTTTCCAGCCATTTCCAGAACACGCGACTACGTTGTCACAGACACTCGTAGCGAGATGCTGGCTAGAGAACCAGTGACCACCACCAAACGCACGACGCAAGATCCAAATACAGTCAGCACATTTGATATGAGTGTTGAGTGTGTATGCGTGCGTGTGTGCGTGGAAACACCGCATTTGTATTTATAATATATGATGAATGAGTTCCTTTGCCTTGTAAATTAGTCGAACATAGCCTACCGTACATGTAGGCCTGTGTACGCTGCATGATCGTACGTAACACGAGTAGGTATATATGTATACTTTGTAAGTACAGGCCTGTATACAGTTGTCAAACGTGTGGTGCGATAGTTTCTTCATTCAGATTGTGCATTAGCCCGACTGAAACGAATCCGATATTAAGGGATGAAAACGGGCGCGGGAAAATACGATCATAATTTTTTCTCTCTCCATTCGTTTGCCTGTCTGTCTGCGTCCTCTTGTCTTTCTCACTCTCTGGAAAAAGCACCCCATAACACAATTAGCGATACTCGGTGTACACATGTTCTTTCTCATTCTCCCTACTCCTTCACTTCGAATTTCTTTCTCTTTTCGAACCCTTGCTACCTCCTCCTTCACCCTCATTTTGTCTCTTGCACGTATTCGATACCTACACTCCTCATTCACTTGCACATTTTTATGTATTACATCACATACACACACACACACACACACACACACACACACACACACACACACACATATATATATATATATATATATATATATATATATATATATATATACACAGTCACATACGAAGTACATATTTGAATCTCTAGTTAAGTTATACGTAAACATAAATATAAATATATAATGTATATACATGTACACATACATACGTATCTGTTCATACAGACAGCAGTGTTATTACCAATCGGTTTTTGAAGGTGTGCAGGGTAGGTACTGCGTGAGGAAACAGTGGGCAGAATGTTTGTCGAAGCTATTGTGTACATTTCTCGTATAATTTCACTCTCGGATGATTTCTCATTCGATAATAAAATGCTTTTTATATTTCGTTATTATTGCTTTCTTTAGTTGGGTCCCACTATTTCCAAGCAACGAGCATTCGTTAATTGGCTTAACGTGTGTACGTTTCTCTATTCGGTATAATGTGATTTTTACGGTTTTGAAGCTAAGGTGAAAGCACAGAGGGAGGTAATTTGAATAATAAGTGATTTTTATGGGAGAAATATAATATTTTAGGGAAAGAGTCGTAGGATTGAAGCAAAATAGCTGGAAATTTTTTCGGACAATAAAAACGTTGTGTCGGTGACGTTGTGCTGGCCACTATTTCGATTTTACGAGAACATAATATACGGGTTTGATTCCGGAGAAAGAATCGATGAGACGAAATAACGCGTGCATTGAAACGATATGAGAAGGAAAATTTTGGCACAGATCGACAAAAGCATGGTTCATCATGATAGGTCGGAGCGAAATGAAGATTTCGAATTGAAAACTTTTCTCAAGTCAAAAACAAATATGGAAAATGGGACAGTTTTTAAAATTTTTTAAAACAAAAAACATTGTTCATCACGCTGTGGTCCATGATGTACTTTCAAAACTTAAAATATTTTAGTTTTTGAAGAAATCAATGCTACAACATGTTTCATAATTTTTGAAAAGAGATGAGAAATAATATCACAGTCGCCAGTGTGCTCATATGCGCCGATTTATGAACACATGAGGTATAACTGTAACACGAAAATAATTTTCAGTGTTGAAAATTCATTCTACCAACCCCAAAATTATTTTTTCCATTCTAATTAACAGTTTCCGTTCATTTACCAATTAAAACAATTACAAAATTTGGCAACACTGAAAAAAAACTAAAGTCGGAGACTACGAGTGTGCTTCTTCGCTCTGCCAAATTTGATTAATAAATTTACGGTTGAAATGGACAAAATGAAGTTTCTCAGCTCAAAAATTCGCACCAAAATGAATTAAAACTCAACGGAGGGAGATACCATTCCGATAAGAGGAAGAACATCTTTCGGAAAAGCAGTTTGCCTATACTTCAGTTGAAGGCGAATATGATATTATGCACTATAGGTACATAAAATCTGAATGGATAGTTACATAAGCTCGAATTATTCAACGATATAGTAGGTACAGCTCGATTAATATTACAACCATGTAAGGTTTCAAATCAAATATTTTAATTAAATAATTCGTGATCTGGATTAATTTTGAGTTAATGAAAAGTACAAATTTTTCTATATTCTATTAACTATCGGAAACTTTAAAACTGTCAAATTATACACATATCTGGAAATTTCTGATACGAATAGAACCGAGACTGATTAAGAAAGACAGTTTCATATCCTTATAGGTACGAACACTACAGGAGGTCTATCTTTAACGTTGAAAGAACTTTACAACTCGCGTAATTTTTATTCAAGAAAGTGACTTCAAATTGATTTATTTTAAAATTGGAGCCTTCTACATACGCGTTTAGTAACTGATTATTATTCTCTTTCGAAAATACTACTCTACGTATTTTTAATGCTACACGAATAGCGATACAATTATACTTTTACTAATTTTAATCCATCATCCTTAATAACAATTTGTCCGCATTCATATCCTGATACTTCCACAGTTCCATTTCCGAAATTTCTAAATACTTCAGGATACAGACTGCATCAGAATTTTCTAGAGGGATACACGATGAGGGTTGGTGACTCGACTTTGTGGGGCTCCCTGGAGTCCGATAAAGAAATATGAGCCGCTAGAGAACGAATAAGTAGTCCGTGCAACCGTTGATTCACGTTACAAAATGAGACTTATTTCGATTTCGAATCGATCCTTTAAGATCAAAAATTTGGGAGACTTTCTGTTAAATACAACATATCTGGCCAACTTTGAGGAAAATTAACCCCTAAAAAGAGCAATAAAAAAGTAATAATAGTGAACTGAAGAAGAAATAAAGTTTCATTACACGTGTTTTTTTCGACTTTAAGGTGATGTCAGCGTAACTAGCAGCAAGCGGCACTCGCTGATATTGATTTCAATCATTGAAACAAGGCTGGGCAATGGATATAGGTTTTGAAGATTTTTTTTCTTTTCGGTTCTATATGATGAAGAACTTTCGAATACGTGTGTTTTCAACGTCGTAAAGGACCAATATCGTAGTTGTTTCGTTAACGAATTTCAAAAATCTGGAACAGTGTGGTTCGTCATTGGGACCGCTTCCATAATACTGCATACCCGGACGCAAAAATGTACCCAATACCTGATTATTTGACCCGAACCACTTATCGTCTCGCAGCATTTAGAATATCCTCACCTTCTCCCTCTACTTACACCATATCCATACAGTAATCCCATGTCCTCGAGATTTTATAATTCGTTTTTCTTGAACCCTCGTTGCACCAGATTCAATTTTTTTTTTTTTTTGATCGCCTATCATTCTCACTAAAACGATACTATGTCTTTAAAAAGACGATAACGATAATACAAAAACCGAATGCGACAAGTAGAAAGAAAGAAACGGTGCAAGAATGCAAAAGGAAAAAATAAAGATAAATTGAAGGGACGAAGAAGGTAAAAGATAATTTCATATATACATACTCGTATAAACTATATAGCTTACATAACACAATAGCATCGACATATATAGGTACATAAAAACCAAGGGTGTGTACGCGTCTATTCTATACATCGTATATGGCCTATAGTAGTATACGGAAATAGTCTCTCAAAACGATGAGTTCACTCAATACACCGTATATGAAGAGGGAGGTTGAAGGGGGGGCATATTCGGCTACATTTCACATTCTAACGCAAATGAATTGCGCATTACGCTTAACTGCCCCTTTTCAAAATAAACATTCAGCCCACTTTGGTCACGACCTCCTGCAGGGGGTCGTATGAGCTGGCTTACTGTTTTTTTTTCGCTTCCCTTTTTTTCCTTTTTCATCGGTTTTTTTTTTCTTTCTTTCTTTTCTTCCCTCATTTCACCGCAATTACTTTTTTTATTTGTTGTCTTGTAATTTCTGCTCAGAATAATAGACATTATACCCTGTGGGGGAGGGGGCCAAATTACGGGAACGTGATATTTTACGCGAATTTGACAACGCTTCAAAAGTGATAATTATTTAAGGATGGAAGGGATGGTGGAGGAAGTAAAATTAGTCAAATTGCCGCGTTTAACGCAAGCGAATTACTTACACTAAAACTGATCCCAAGAAGTAAAATGAAGAATTTTGAAATGTGCAACCAATACAGGACACTATTCACATTCAAAAATATTATATTGCATTTCATTAATCTATACCTGAATTCTATACAGTGAGCGTAGAACATGAGCATGAATATCTACCTTCATCTAGTCAAAACTATTTGTGGAGACGTTTCCCTCATCTCCCTCCCTTCAGGGCTCAGCAGCCCTGCGTCGACAGATGGGTCGTGGACTAGGTCTGCAACCCAAATAAATAGTGATATGCACTCTAAATAAAATATGTAGTCTGTACACACTCGTACAAGCGATGCGCATCTACATATACACGTAGATGCCACAAGGGGAGATGAGTACGTACGTATTTATGTATTCACTGATACAGTACCTGTTGTATATCATATAGGGTACCATCAAGCCTCTGTCTAATTGCCCCAGTATGCTTTGTGTGTATGGTTAAGCATTACACTGGCCGGCTACCAACACCAAGAAACAGTTTGATTTCCCAACACGCAAACCACGATTATTTGAATGAACCTAGTGTAGATAGGGCTACCTACACTATTTTTCCTTAATTACGCTTCATGTAAGGTCAAAAATTTCTCAGTAGAAGAATAAGAGAAGAATGAATGGGAGAACATCAAGAGTGAAAATCTAAATGAGTTTCTAAATTCTGTTCAAAAATTTCTTACTTGAAATCATCGACATTGTGGTCTCCAATAGTTTCAAAAGAATATTTTCATTATTTTTCAATACTTGTATATTAGGATGCCCCAATAAGGGTTTAAAGATCTTTTCAGAGATACTTGCACAATATGGTACATCATCAAAACCCCTATTTGTTTTTTTTTTTGAAAAATCTACAAAATTCAGTAGAATCTCTTCATGTTCTACACAAATATTGAAAATCTTACATTTTCAAAAGATTTTCTTCATGACACCAACTTCTACAAACAAAGAATTGAAGTACCTCAATCAAGATTTGGAATTTTTTCACAAGTTCATATGAAGAAGCATTTGAATTAACAGAATATGCGATACAAGTTAGTAACTGCTTTGGATATCACTCTACCTTACCATATATTTTTCAGCACAAGGTATGCCCGCAGATTATTAACGTTATGCTTATCAAATAAACCTTCATAAAAAATTTGAAAAAAACAACTTGAGACGAAGAGTAAAATCTATTCAGCCTTTTACATATACTATACGGGTACGATGCGGTTCTATTTTAGTCCCTTCTATATAAGATGATTAAAAATTTTTTTTTACTTAAAAAAATAAGTTAACTAATATCTTTATATATGAATAAAGAAACTGAATAATATTAAGTAACTTTTCTCCCAGTTTTGATTTCAAAAATTTTTTTTTTTTTGTTTATTAAGTTTTCTTATCTATTCTAAAATTTAAAAAAATTCAAAGGTCAAAGTTCAACTAAAATCAGTGGTACCTTCGTCTTAAGCCAATGATGCTAAATAATAATAGGCTATGTTCATACAACTTTTCTTTGATTCCAATTGAGCTCTTGAAGATATTCATGCAAATTTTATGTTTGACAAAATTGAAATTTCATAACGAAGGACATGCTCAATCTGAAACATCCATTCCTTTTCCAACAAATATTTTGGATTGATGGGTAAAAAATTAGGACAAAGGAACACAGCCCATTTCTATTTAAACGATGTTACACCTAAAATTTTTCATGACGTTGGATCACACATCGAGTAATAACGTTTCATTTCAAAAATATGAGCCTAAAAGTAATTTTTAACTGTTCAGAAACTAAGAGAAGCTATTACATAAGAGAATTTAACAAAACTTCACATAAACTAAAACCTATTTTTTTTAAAATACACCTAAAACAGAAAAAGATCATACTAATCGGTTCATCAGTTTCGGACAAAAATTTTACATTTTTAATTTAAGTAAGCTACGTGGACCACAACCACAAACTAAAGCAAATAAGTATATAATTTAGTGATTATTCACCGATTCTGATTTGAAAGTGCTCCTCATCTCATATCCATAGGTTATCATATCAAAGAAAAACTATTCTGAATGATGTAAAGAATGAAAAACAAAAATCTTCAGAAAGGAACTGCAGTTCTTTCAGTCTCTTAGGCTATGCCGTATTGAAATTAAGGATTAATTTTCCAGACGAGCCCAAATCCGTTTTTGTTATTTTTGAAACCAGAAAGTCGTATTGCTTGTTACATTTTCCACAAAAAAGTTACAAAAATTGACAATGGAGCCTTCGGAAGAATCACTTTTCAATTTTTAAAGCATAGCTAAAAAAATATAATTTCAATCTTGAACACTGTTCAACCACCTGAAGATGATCGTAGTAATAAAGAAACACAAACAGAAAACGTTCGCAGATGGTAACGAAGTAGAAAAGCAGAGAAAAACCTCGAAAGCGACGTTAAGACAAATGCTATCAACGAGCAGGGGTGAAAAATGAGTGCTAAAAAAAAAAAGAAGTTGGTGACTACAGAGGGTGAAAAATTCCCTTACACCGGTTAATGTCAAAACCACTGGGGCGTGGAAAAATCATACTGGTATCGATGCAGGTGCACGTGCATGCGCGCACACGTCTCATCTCTTTTTCCTACACCCCCTCGTATTTAGTATATTTATTTTTCTTCTTCCTCTTTCTCTTTTTTCTTTTTTCTTTTTTTTTTCAAGCTTCGCGCCGCCGGAAGCTTAAAAAGATGGCGATCGACTAGGAAAAGGGGGTAGTTTTTGTTCCCGTCGAACGCGGCTGTGGTTCGAACGGAAAACGAAAGAGTCAACCAAAAAAAAAAATAAAAAAAAGAGGGGTTTACTGCTGCATAACGTAGATTGCCCAATAAATACGACGCACGCAGCAACGGCAACAACAACAGCAACCAAAGCATGGCCATGGTGAAGAAAGTGTTTCGGATGCGGATTTTAGGCTGTTGGAAAATAAATTTAACGAAATATTTTACCATACAAAAAAAAAAGAAGTTGATTTGTAAGGGGCGATGAGGATTTGACCGAAAGGTATGAGGAGGTGGGTTCCGCAAATAAATTTTCACACGTAAATAAACACCGTCGTTACACGTTCGCGTGCATATTTTTGGCAGTGACAGTTTATTTTTGTTTTGTTTTGTTTTTTTTTGCTTTCTATTTGTGGGAGCACATAGTGGTGGTGGAATAGCAACCCCTTCACAACAGTCGGTCGGGGTTTGTGCGGTTCCGCTTCGTACACTTTTCATTATCGCCTAACGCCTATTTATATAGTTTATTGTAATCGAATATTTGGTTGGTTGGTCGCGTTCGAACGAAAACGCGCAGACGATTAGCATTTAAATAGGGGGTAGGGCATAGGGAAAGAGGTGTCGAATTAAAATACGAACGTAATTACGCGCGATTATTTCAGAGAGAAACCATCGGAAATTGAACAAATTTCCTGTATGTTGACCGCTTCAAAATGTAAAGGGTATATATATAGTATAGGATAGACCTGTATGCGACTGTACGGTCTTTACACGGAATGAAGGTGTACAAGATGTTCGGTATGGGAGCGTAGACTGAGGGGATGGGTTCCGGAATATTGGCGACGAATTTACGAATAATGTATGGAATAGTCTTCAATTACGTATAGGTACGGCACGGAAATAACGAATGAAAAGTCATCACAACCGTTAGTATTGGGCAAAGGGGCCTCCAAGATTTTATTCTGAAGGGGCCCATAGTGGGAGAACAGGTGAATTTTGTTTCTATTTTTAAATATTATTATCTACACTTACGCATATGAGAAATTGAAAATATCATCATATAATTTTGGGGAGGAATCCCTTCTGAAGCTACCATTGTATTGATAAAGTAGGTATTCGATGATAACTAATAGTCTAATAAGCATAAAGTGGTAGGTCTATTTCAAGATAACGATATTAGCTCAATTTTTTTTTTGTGGAACCTGAACAAAAGGCAGCGGATCAGAAAAAAAAGCGACAGACTTGTGAAAAAAATCTTTATACATATAGTAATATAGAATCAAAATAAAAATCCCCAAAGCAAGAGGCGACTCAAACTCTCTTAACTTAGAACAAAATATCGACAAAAAACAAAAACCAACACGAACAATAAGTTAGGTAACTTAAAAGAAAACAAAAACTAAATGACGAAAATATTTGCGGCGTTGGAAATTGTAAGTACCTACATTATGGTACCAACCACAAACCACTCTTCCCCTTGAATTAAATCAACACGAACCTGAACTAGGCCTACTATACCTAAAATAAAAACAATGTACTTATACCAAAAAAATTAATATAAATGAAAATTTTTCTGACCTTAAAAGAATTCATTTCATTAAGAATGCCAAAATTCAAAGTATTATAAGTCGGAAATGTAAATATTCTTCCTTTGAACATGACAATAATCTTAAATGATCATTAAAAAACTCAAGTCTCGTAAGTTGAATAAATGGGTAAACTGTGTGAATTATCATCAAATTTCCTTACCTATAGGAAATGAAACTTTTTTCTTCTTTTACCAATAAATTTCTAGTAGGAAACCAAAATAACGCTAATTTAAATTCTGTTAATTAAAAACGTGACGAATGAATTGCATAGGTACCTATCCCACAGCCAACCATCGCAAATAAAAGGTTTTTTCACAGTTTTAGGTTACATATTTGTGCTCAGTTGTTTACGGTTTCATTTTTGCGGAGAATTTTTTTTTTCTTCCATAATCGAGTTGTAACAAGTAAATGGAATATAAGTATAATTATGTATTTCTGTATACATATGAATTTGAATTTTTGAAGCCAAAATTTTCCTTGAGTTATTAAACGAAAAACGTACTCACCAAAACCACCAGCCACAGGTCGTTTCATGAGATCGATATCAATACGAAGATTCCAATACCAACACATTTTACATTAATTCACCGGATATACAAGACAGTTTCTGCAGAATTCGATCATCTGAACCAAAATTTACCATATGAGCCTCATGACTCCACATCATAACCATCAATCTTTTATTTCCAGGCTAATATTAAGCACAAACAAAAAAACAACAAAAATAAGCTACTGTAACGGATTAGACAGACAGCAGACACCCCTCATACCACTGAGTTTTCTTGTAAAATTTCTTACGCTTCACCTAAGTAGGACAGTAGGGTGAACGTATTTTTTGGGGGAAAATACGTATTAGTGTGAGAAGAGGCACGAATTAGTATACGAAATTATGCGCCAGTTGGTTCATCCTAATGTGAGCGATATGATTATGCGGTATTGAAGTGTTAGAGTACTCATATGAGGAGCACTCAACCCCGACGCATCTGTTGCTTATAAATATAAACTATATAAGAGAATATCGTTTACATCCGTTTAACAACGCATATAATACGCTAAGAATTATCCATCGATGTGAATTAATGGGAAAAAAAGGAGGCCGTCCGCACTTCGCTGAAAATATTGTTAAGAGAAAACTCGTAAGTCTGCCATCAGAACAGATGAAGCCGTCGATGTTCCACGAACGCTTTCATCGCGGAAAAAAAAAGCAACCAATATGAAAAAAAATCTACCTACTAAGGCTATTATAGGCGATAAGGTTTGATTTCGAAAACTTGAAAAATATTTTCTTTTTTTCTAACAGACTAAGAATTAATCGGTATCTAGTAGGTAATAGAAAATTCACCACTACTGAGGAAACAGAGAGACATAATTCTTGTCATAACATCTTTCTGTACTTGAGCCTACAGTAGGGGCGTAGGAACGTTTTTCGTTTGGGGGGGGTACAAGTTGAAAAATCAGAGAACCAAGAAATTTGAAATATCTTTTGCAGCAGTGACAAAACGGGTAGAGGGGCAACTGGTAATTATAACCCTCTCCATCAACCAATAGAATTATTTAAAAAAAACTTTAGCGCGCAGTGATACTTCACTAGAAAACCCATTTGCCAATTTTCAATGACAATATTAAAAAGAAATGAAAAAATGAAAAAAAAAAATCCTAAATTAATGCAATGCAGAAACGATGCTCATATTTCAGCCTGCAGTTTTCTCAAAATCCTTTTTCAATTTTCTCGAAAAATACCGAATGAATAGGCATAAACCTTCTGCCAGACTTGCATAGATATAAGGAAAATCTTTCGTGAAAATTTCAACCCGATGATTTCAGCAATTTCCTCAAAATTCTAGGAAAACCATGGTTCCAGTAATTTTTTCTTTTCAACTTATCTTGGAAACTACCGAACAAATAAACAACAAATTTATATCAGACTTTCACTAACATAAGGAAATTTTATCGTGAAAATTTTAACACTATATCCCTGTTATAGTTTCTTAAAAATTCTGCAAAAATCAATTTTCAACGATGTTTTTGTTCTCTAGTTTTTTCGGAAATTACTGAACCAATAGGCATCAAATTTCTTTCACACCTGATCCTATTATAAGGACAGTGTGTCTTGAAAATTTCAGCCTTATACCTATTGTAGTTTTCTCAAAACCATGAACCAAAAATTCTCTCCAGAAATCAATTATTTTCCAGTTTTCTCGAAAACTAATGAATAAATAAGCACCAAACACTTATCAGACTTGTACTAACATAAAAAAAATCTACCGCCGAACCGCCATGAAATCACCACCAAGGTATCATTTAAGAAAAAGTTAATGAAAATCAATTCTAAGCGGGGCTGTCAAGATGAATAAATAAAGCTTAAGCTGAAGGCTTTTTGCTTGAAGCTTTCAGCTTTCGATTTAAGTATCTTCTTAAAATTGTAATTAAATAAAATTAAATAAATTTTTTTAAACTCAAAATTTATAAATCTACGAGTAATTTGATAATAAAAAGAAAAACTAATAAAATTGTGGTGCGGTAAAGCGAAAAATAGCCAAAAGTGGAAGAAAAAATATAGCTTTCAGTAAGCTTTTTATTTTGAAAAAAAAAATAAATCTTAGGTTTCTAGCTTAAAGCTGAGAATGCCAAAAATATAACTTTTTTGGCTTTCAGCTTTTGCCTTTCAGCTAGCTTGACAGCCCTGGTTCTAAGAGTGAGAAGTTATATTCAACAGACATTAAAAAATAAGCAATACAGTATACAGATCGAATTGATAAAGAACCTCCTTTTTTTTATGGAAGTTGGTTAAAAATATTAGCTTTCTTATTTTTCAGGTCCCATGTGAAATGTTGGAACATGATACCTGAATGCAAACAATCGTTTTGTTTATCAACAATTTTTTTTAAGGGAACAAACGATACATTGCACCACCATTTGCCTACAGAATATAGATTTACGCAGACGTTAAGTAAATTTTTTATTAAATTTAAAGTGAGTGGTTAGCTAAACATGGTTTAACAACCACTAATCTGAAACTCACAAGTATGCCTACATGTGAATAATACAAAAATCCAAGGTAAAAACTGAAAATAATTAGCCTAATATCGTTGGAAATCATATTTTCAGTCTCGGTTGGGAGCTGAGCACTATCTTCCTCCGGAGTTGAAAAATAGTTTCACTTTCATCCATAGTATCTTCCAATTGCCGACCGAATTTTTCACATTTTTTCGATCTTCATAATTTCACTGCTCAAGCGTTCAATAGTCATATAAACGCAAACCAGTCATGATGAATAACAAAACCGCACCGAACAATATTTAATCAACCAACTTATGGCGTATATAATTTCCACCACTTACACCTTCAAGAGCACACACGAACACACGTCACTCTTTTACTCTGTTTTCCTTTGATATCCTCTCACGAGTTACATGCATTTTATTCGAAACGTCACAACCATGGCACCAGCAGCCCACAAACCTCACCACCACCTACCGCGAAAACTCGAACTTCACTTGAGAAAAAAAAAAGAAAGAAAAAAAATCGACCAAAAAAAGTTGAAACGAACGAGTCTTCGATAAAATTTATGTTGTGGAAAAGTTGGCCTTTTCGTGTTCAAAGAAAAAGGAGAGTGCTGTTACAAAGCTTTCGTTAATACCCACTTATCCCGCTATCAAAAGAGTAAAAAAGAAAAAAAGAGGAAAAAGCTTTAATTAAATTTCTATGAATGGTACTTAAACGCATTTCTCGCGATTAATGAGGTGCTCTGGTATTATGTCGCCGGTAACGATATCCAATTTAATTTAAAATATACGTTTTTGTGCTTTGCACCCAGCTGTTTACGAACAAAGAAAGAAAAACACGAAGGTTTGTGAACGATAACTAACTTAGATATTGGCAAAATTGAAACTGCATTCAAGACTATGGTTTCGAACAGAAACCGTGAGATAATGAAACCACGACTCGGTCTTATTGGTCGATTTAAACAGGTAGCTAGATACGTAGGCATTAAATAGGGAAAAAAGTCTCTATAGATACTAGACTAAGAGAAAGAATCTGTCAAACTAAATGCTGAGTAAGCCGAGTATGGAAGTGAAGAACTTGAGTTCTTAATCACTTACTGAGGAATTCGAATTCCTAAGCCATACCGAGCAAATATGTCAATTTCATTTTGATGTAACTCACATAGTTTTTCTGAATTCACATTATACCGACGTCGGACAACATTCACTTCCCTTTTGTTACTCTTAGTGTCGTGAACTATTGAAATTTCATACATAAAAACTATTTCTGAGCGTAAATGATAAGTAAAATTTCCAAAGGTGATCTGGCAATCTGGGTTAGAACATGTAGCCAACATTTGATTGGTTCAATTCTAAATTAGAGTTTTAAGTTTATGGTAAAAACGAAACAATATTTACTAACTGCTGTGACTCCAATAAATTGGTCTTTTGCAGGCAGACTAACTCTTCGAAACGAAAAAATGGGCTAATTTTTGTTTTTTCAAGAAACTAAATCAAAAAGCATACCTACTCTTGCACACAAATTGAACGTTTCGACATTAAGAAATGAAAATATTTTAATATCGGAGGTTATTTCAACTCCATCTAACTAAACTTACTACTTACAGTAAATGGAAAATCCATATAAGGGAGTGTGACACAAACAGAAACTAATACTATTCCATATTTTTTCTTCTAGTATAGGTAAGTACGAATGTACTTACCTGAAAAAAATAATTTGGTTTCCTTTTATTTTAATAATTCGAAAATTAAAACAAATATAAGAAAAACGTATAGAAGCTCTGAAAAAGAGTACATTTTACTTCTATATTTCCCCTGTATAATTTAATATCGTTATCGGAGCATCTTTTTTGAGATAGGTATTCAGAAAAATAACATTAAAATTTAATTTTTAACTTTTTCAACGAGTGAAGTGATCGTTGTGACTGGTGATTTTTTTGATCAGCATTTTTCACATAGGGAAAGATATGCATATAATGAGATGCTTGCCACTTCTCAAAGTTAGTTGGCTGTACAGGTGGCAATACTAGATGATAATTTACGACACCATAATACCACACAAAATATTTTCATTCTGTTTTGCATTTTATGAAGTTTTAGGGGCTTGCACCCTTTGATAACAGTTGCCACTAAAAGGCTGGCTTATTATTCGTCTCTATGACATTACACCACACACAATCATTTGACGTAATTACTTGCAAGTAATGTATAAAAACTGAACCATGACTGATCATACAATTACGATGATGTCACGATTTGATACATGAACCTCTCTGTCATTCATTATCATGATAAGAAATGATGTACCTACTTGTTACATATGTATGTTTGTGTGCGTGGAAAGTGCCCCTATATAAACCATCCAAACCGGCTCTAATATCATAAGTGTTCATACAGGTTTGGCTCTCCCATATGTTGTACATATGCAGTGGTGGAACATGCAAATAATCTGTTAATTATCTTCTTCTGTTGTTGTGTGTGGTATTTAATTTATCTGTTTTTTCTTTTATTCATTATTCTTTTTTATTTCCTTCTTGCGCTCGTATGAAAAACGAAGTTACTGGCTGCTGGCCACCAAGAATTTGGACCACCATCTTGCTTGTTTGCCTTAAGCTCGTCTTTTTTATATTCATACTTTGGCACTTATATTTTAGGATGCCATGCATTGACAATGGCTGTCCTTTCATACGTCAACTATATTTTACCTTTTGAAATTGTTCTTTTCTAAAATTTTTTGATTTAATCATGGCTTTGTTCGTGGTTTTGTCATTTAAAGTATGTCGTGAGAAGTCCGAGATCTGGACCTCAAAATAAAAATTATTTTCGACAAACATAAGACAGAATAATGACGTCACAAGCTCAGACAAATTTTCGAGAGACAAAATTCGAATTCGGACATTATATTATCCGAATTCGAACTCGTATTCAGATGAAGACATGAAGACAGAAATAAAATCTGATTCTCTTTCAGGCAATTATAATGCATTTTATTTCAGTGACGACTTTTCCAAACTCAGACAATTTCAGACAATAATTTGGTTCGATCCGACAGACTGGCGCCATGAGACATATATTAAATGAAGACGAATCGAATAGAAGTAAAAACCCATCGACGGATATGAATGCAGCCAACCTTTTTTATCTCTGCTCGTTCCACGCTTTGCTTGCGGTTTGCAGTCATCTAATATATTTTATTATATTGTGCTTTATCAGTCATCCACGTGCGCTTATTGCCTATTGTATGTCGACGTATATTAATTTCTAATATCTGTAATTTCATTGGCTGTAGACATTTTGGTAATTCCTCTCGCTTTATATTATCGACAACGCATGTTTGAAGGAAATTAGCAGACAATAAGTGGGGAAATTTCCTTGACAAGTAGAACTGATTTGTGAAGACGAATTCTAATTTTAATTTACTCTCGATTTTGCACTGGCGACACCCGGTACTAGGTTCGTCTTTGCAAATGAGTCCTTCTTGTGTAGGCGGATAGTAGCAGGTCCAAGTCACAAGTCGTACGTCTAAGTCCTCACGTTAGGCAATTTTAATAAGTGTACCATCTTCGGATGTAGATATGATTCAATCTGATCTACCTTGAAGACAACTAGGATGGTAGTTTGTGTTCCAGATAGGTTCAGTTGAAGACAAAGGCAGATTAGGGATGTTCTTTCGTCATGAAGGATCAGTAGTGACGACACACAAGGCATTCCTAGTTTCGCCAGTTGCACATCGCACTTCAAGGCGATCTTTTGAAAACACCTACGAGGTGAAGTATCAGTCGACAATACGATCAGATGGAGTTCCTGGCACCTGCTAGGAGGGAAATTTGGTGTGTTGAAGACAACCTTCAGACAAGCTTGGTTCGAGATGACTGCCTTGCTCTGTCATATAAAGGCCGCGTCGAGCCTTCTTTTTTCGCATAGTGGATTTGACTCCATCTATGTCAGTAATTTTCTCACCTCACTCTCACTTACAACAAAAAAACTCCGAGACCTAAAGTTTCATATTAGGAGTCTTTTATACAACAAAATCATCACTTATGAAGACACACAATTAGGTGAAGACACAACAGCTTTCTGATGGTTTCCCCTACTTGTTGTCTGCAATAGCTTTTTTTTTTAACTTTTTATTTTTTCCGCTACACACTATGCTTTGTTCCGCTTTGTCGACACTATAGTTCTTTTGTAATTATAGTCTTTGACAAAATAATTCTGCTGTTCGTTTTTGTAAGTTTCGAACCTTGTATGGATTGAAACTTTGTTAGGCTCTTCTTTCCACACAACTTAGCTTATTGCTGATTCGTCATATTAATTTGCTGAGGTATGAAGACAAAAGTAAGCTGCGTTTTGCCGTGTCTGATGAAGCCTAATTCAAGTCAAGAAGAATTCAGCCGTAGGACATAGTCAAAGTCAAAAAATAAAATGTCTTGAAGACACAATTCAAGACCCCTCGAGTCAGTGTTTCGGCTGCATGATGCCCTAATTTTAGGACATTGTGACGTCATTAGCATTTAAACACCACTATACATTAAAGGTTGACTTTATGACACGTGACAGGAATTGATTTCGTATGCCTCATAAAATTTTGGCGACTGTGGCAGGAATCGATTTCAGACGCCTCAGTCGGCACCTCCGTTCTTCATACATAATTCTGTGCGCGATTATGTCTTTTCTTTTGAACTTTATCTTAGCATATTTTGGATTTCTTATTTTATTACAATTAATTCTTAAGCGCTCCTTAATTGTCCGTATGTTTTTCTTTCTGATTATATAATAATATTCTCAAAAATGTGTTGATCCTTTCTTTGAGTCCTTCGATGTGTAACTAATGTGTATGAATTGTATCTATATGTGCTCGATCCCCATTTAATTTGGTTGCTCTGATCAGGAAATACCTGAACCTTACTTACTCTCTTCTAGTTTTATGTTTTAACCTCTCTTTGCACTGTGTCTGTGCTTTTCATTATTTTGTACACTACAGTGTGAATATACTTTAACAACAAGAAATATTAATAGATATTTGATTTTTACGAAGAAACAAAATTATTATAATATTTGTTCATACCGTAAAATGCCCAAACTATCCATGTGGAACACTTCAATTCCCAAAGTAGGTTCAAATTATTAATATTTATTGTCAGAGGGGTAGCCAAGATTTGTTCAAGGGAGAGGCCAAAACAATTTGATGACTTTTTTTTGCCAGTCATTTTTGAAAATTTAGCATCTATAGAACTCACTGTTTCATATTCATTACTAAAATTTTTTTTAAATTTTAAAAATGATAAAAAAAAAGTCTTGGGGAAATCGTCCCTTTTGCCCCATTTGTTTATTGCCGGATACCTATAGTTATGTCATATTTTAGTCCATTTGGTTTGATGTTATTACAATGTTTCATTTAAAAGCACACAATTCTACAAATTTCCAATAATTGAATGATATTCATCTTTTTGGGAGGAGGGAAGGGAAGGATAAGTATATAAAGAAAGCCTTTTTTGTAAGTTCTACCTCATTTCATTGTTTACCTCAGTAATTTTTTTTGGCTTTTGTTTTCGTCTAATTAATTAAAATAATATTCTTGCCTATACTTAACGAAATGAACGTTATCTTAATAATAATTACAGCGTTTTCTTATTGTTCCCTATGTACCTGTTACATTATATATTCGCATGTTAATTGTGGGTACCTTCAGACTAAATTTTTATAAAACGTCGTTAATTGCCGTTTATTAAAGAAGTGTGATGATGTTTACCCACGTGCTAATGAAAAGTATAGGTCAGTATCTTTATGTGAACATACTCGTTGAGCCCAGCTTTAAACTTCCATAGAAGTATGAAAGTTTATGTTTCACTGAATATCTCATCTTCATCTAGGTAATTTAACACCAATTCAATCGAGTACGCAACTAATGAAACTGGCGATTACTCAATCTGAGATATCACCATTTGAAATTCATCACTGCCATTGGAATAGGTATGGCCTCCGGGCGTGATAAAATTTGTGGAATTGCGCGAGTCTCATTTGAAATCAACACTAAAAAACTTTTTAATTAAAAAAAAACAAAAAAAAACAATAGGTCCGTTTTTCACATTTGATTTGAAAAATTATGGGATGATACTGCATTCTCAAATGCAAAATGAAATGCCTCAGAAATATATGGGAAGAGAGGCTACACTAAATCTTGTCGGAGCTAATTTTCGTCATGCATAACTTCACGCTTAAGCACATAATATCATCATAAATTTATAACACCCATACAACGCACGTGAATTCCAAAAACGAATTAGATTAAACGTTAAAACCATTGAAAGAAAGCAAAAAAGAGGAAAAAAAGTGAGTAAAATCACTTACACTGGGTATGTTGTCGTTGGTGCAAACGCCTTCAGCTAGCAATCTGTCTCGTATTTCCCACGCAAATATGGAGGGACATTCGCGTTTGAATGCGGCAATTTTGGCGACCACACCATTCGTCGCCACTCTAGGTTTCGAACCGCCTATCGCTCTCGGTTTGATAGAACCGGTTTCGTAATACCTGCAAATTAAAATATACGTGCACGTTGTCGTCATTAATGAAAAACTAATGTTTACTCAACTTCTTTCATCTTCTTCTTCTTCCTTACGTCGACACGTGCACATCTTCCTCTCACTTTCGCACATCTCTCACACACTCACTCTCTCTCTCTCGTCCTTCTTATGCCTACCTTCTCTCCCGCATCATACGTCTCTTAATCACTCTCCGCCTCTTTCACTTATTTGCTTTTTTTTTATTAGACGCCGCTCTTTCACAAATGGGAGCCGCCATTTACGCCAACCCGCTAGCAACGAATAGGTACGTTCAGTTGATAACCTATGCTACTAGCCTACCTATCCATGACGAACTACTTGTGGACTTGCTAGATACTACCATACAGCACGGTACAGCATACGCCATACCACACTTATATATAATAAATTATTACGTGAACGTGAAAACCCATTTTTATACCCATATAGGCGGACGAATGCACGCTTACCTGCCTAAAATTTTTGATACACAGCCATTTGAAACTTGAAGTATTCGAGAGATATCACAAGGTCTAGCGCCGGAATGGGCTAATTCGACAATTTTTTGACGAGTTGAGTCAGGCAATGGTCTGCCATTGACGTAAACGCCGCCTAGCTGATTGATGCCACTGTGGCCGGCTGAGGAGCAACCGAAAAGCGTCGAGCTTTGAGCCATCGCTGCAGCCATGTTACAGTGTTCGGGATCTTCTGCGAAAATAAGGGAAAAAAAAATTTATAAAAACGGATTACTACAGTTTATCAATAGGCCTGTTGCAGATATGCAGCAAGATTCGAAGGTAGACGTGATAACAAATAGGGGAAAGGGAGAAGTAAGCAATAGGTCTTGATGTGCGTAAATTTTTTACATTTTTTCACCCAGAACTGAAATTATTTTTAATGACTCCAGTCATTTTCCCCAATATTTCCGTAGGTACTTCTAAATTAATAGTGTTCAGAGATTATGCCTTTACATATCTATAAAAATAAAAACTATGTTCTTTTTGGACTCCGACAGGCACCTAAGTGATTGTTTTCCAATTTACCTTTTTCAGTCACGAACCTCAAAACCCCGTTATAATCCTTAAACTATGTATCTCAACAAAAGTGGTTTCCCAGTGTCTTTTTTTCCTAAACTAAATTTTTATGTCTTATGTTATTTTACCCAATTTATTAATAGTATTTTTGTCAGTTAGTTAATAAAAGGAGTGATTATCAATGTGTTGCATAGTTGCAGCACGAACCTGTAATTGCAACAAGTCAATTATCACAAGTGGCTAATTGGTTGAGTACGATATTTTTTTCAACGAATTCACCAAAAAGAGGTTATTATTTATTCGATTAAATATGTAAACTTCATTTATGAACAGAATTTCGGACAATATTAAATATTCAGCAGTAAACTTAGTTATTTATAAGCATCACCATGTAAAACAGTCCTTTTTCCTATAGTTACATTCTGCCACTTGCGTATGAGTAAACGGCGCTATGAAGAAATAACAAAAAAACAGTTATGTAAAAACTCCATCACTAGACTAGAGAAGTAATGAAAATCATTACCAACCATTTGGAATTGACCCGGAAATCTATTACCTTGCTAAACAAACTCAATTTAATAATAACTTCTTTTTGGTGCATAAGTTGAGAAAAAATTATTTCAACTTGAAGAATGCAACTATCGATGTTACGCTGTTTTGATCAATACTTAAATCAATAAAATACAATTTTTTTTAACTAACTTTAAAAGAAGGAGGAGGTTATACGTATACATATGTTTCTTTTAATGTTCATTCCAGCATAACTTCTCGACTTGGGCACCGATTCTGATGTACTTTTTTTTTAAATAATAGAAGGTGATTTCATAGAGGTCTCATTTTTTTTTTTAAATCGATGAGATAGTTTCCAAGTTATCTTTAAATAAGAAACTATTAGTTTTAAAGTAATATCACCGCTAATGCTAGAAACAAAAAATTATTGAAAAAAATTTATACCTAAAAATATGTAACAAACTACAAAAAAAATAAATAAAACAAAAATGCTCTAAAAAGAGAAAAATAATTTCTTTTTTTAAATTTTTCCAGCAAGATCTAATGGAATTAGAATGAAACGAAAAAAATCATTTTTGTAAACTAATAATTTAAAAAAATAATAGAACTGACTTCCAAAAGTAACAATAAAAAATGTGTTGAAAATAAAAAAAATAATCCTTTTAAAATTTCTCCAGCAATATCTAGGTCTATGGACTGAAATTATTGAAGTCTGCATTTATTAATAAGTTTTCTTATAAAATTTGACAGAATTGACCTAAGTTATATATAAAGATAAAGAAAATAAGCGTTAACTTCAATAATTCCAGTCCCTAAACCTAGATCTTGTTGAAGAAATTTTAAAAGGAATTTTTTTTCCTAGCGCATTATTTTACTGTTTTTTTTTTTTAAATTATTAATCAACCAAAATACTTTTATTGTTTCACAATATTTGTTTACATAAAAAATTATGCACCTCACCTACTATAATTTAAAGGCATAAAATAAATTCCTCTTTCAAAAAAAAAAAAATTATCAACTTCACTTAACCTCCCACAACACTGAAAGGCTAAAGCAGTTCATAATTTGAAATAAATTAGGAAAAATATTCATTGGAAAAAGTGTGGGAAAAAGAGGATGGGAAAGACACTGGATGGGAAAATATGTTTTAGAAAAAAACTAATTGGGAATCCTAGATTGGGGAAACTAACCCCTATCTTTCAAACCTTTTCATCTTCCAAAATTATTATTTATTAATTTATTTCTAAGATAATGAAGAACACATTATGTACTTCAGAGACATACCAAAAAATGAAAAATATTCAACAAAATTTTTTTCAAAAGCTTCGAAAAATATAAAATTTCTGCTACAAAAACAAATACGATTATATGTATCTATAGGACTTCTGAAAAATTTTTTCTGCCAACTGAGACTCGGCCTATACTCAACAGGTAATGTCTGAACATAGTATGTATGAGACAGTATAAGCTGATGGTAAAAAGTATGACACTGTTACAACATGAACATAATATGAACAAACAAAAAGAACGAAAAGGATTTTCATACTTTCATGCCTAAAATTTTTGGAGAAGTCATAAAAATTTTACATTTTCCACGTTTTAAATGTCGCTTAAAATTCATGAAAAATAATTTAACAACAGAAAATTACACGAATTAATGCAATAATAAACGTAAATTTTCTGATATACAAGTAAAACAAAATAATTTTATGAGGGAAATGGGAACGGGAAGAAATAATCCCATGGAGAAAAATTTGTTCCTTAGAATTCCCTTAACTAGGCTTATAAGCCTGCAAGGCTTCTCTGATTAAATCGAAGATAAGGTATATTTCGTAGAATATAACTATAGCGGAGGGTAGTACGTCGCGACTTCGAGAAAATTTCATTGTAGTTTTTCTGATCGTGGTCTCAAAACCCAAAAAATACTCTTCCCCAAAAGTTTACATATATATAGGAATGGGATATAACGAAATTTGTCAACAAACTGGAGGGCGTATTTTCTTACGGATAGGGATAAAATTTAGCATGTGTATACTCTGCAGTCATATCTAGTTCAAGTTCGAAGACAGGCCAAATCGGCCCATTAGCTTCAAAATGGTGACCGTTTGAATTTGAAATTTGTAGACAAAATGAAACAGAGTGTAATTCTTAACGGATCCAAATAGAATTTTGCACATGCTTACTGAGCATCTTTATCTCGGTTAAGTTTGAAGATAGACTAAAACCGTCCATTAGTTTCCGAATTATCTTTTTGAAATTTACATTATAATATGAAATTCTTAAAACTTAAAACGAATGTAATCCACAATACACATAATTTGAAATTCTGTCTATTTCAGACGATATCTACCCTTCCGACTGGCATGCAATCGGCTTTTACATTTATTCACAAAGTAGGTAATGTGCAGGCATAATGTTAATAATTTTCAAAATTTCTAAATAAGAGCATGACCTACAACTATACTTATTTTTCCCTTTTTTAGTATCTCTTCAAATTTTCTTATCATAACAATAATTCGCACAGCATTTTATGCGACTGAAATTGATTTCAAGCTGACATTATTTATTTTCTAAATCATGATTCAGTTCATTATTCTTGAAATATCAAGGACGTAGATTAACTGGTAGTTCCAGCTCCTCTTTTACTCCAAAAAAAAAAGCATGTGTGTTTGTTGGTAGTTGTGGAACTTACCTTAAAAGGTACCTAAATTATTTTGCTTCAAAACACAAAACAGTTCATTTCAAGTACAGCAGAATCTCAACTTAAGCAAAAATATTATTTTGTAAATGACCGCACATTTGCATATCCTTGGTTCGTGTTTTCACATGAGCAGGAAAGAAAGTAAGAAAACAGGGTAACTCGGAAGAGGCAAAAACAATAAATTATATCGGTACAGAAGATGCAGATAATAACATTTACCACCGTCATATTCCTAAAGTATATACAAATCTAAAGCGCGAAGGAAAAGTGATTTTAAATGCACGTGAAAAAAAAGGACGCCCATACAATCCACAGATGTATACACTATATAGGTACTTTAGATAGCCAACTTGCTTGTTTTCAGCAACCTACGCTTCCCCTTACCACACCAAAGTAAACAAATTATAACCAGTAGGTAAAATATAAAACTGATAAGGACTTGCATAAGTTTTGAATGCAAACTACCTCACAAAAAAGTACAAAAAAATTCATTTTTTTTACCGAGTAACAATAATTTTTGGCATCCTGAAAAAGCTGATAGAACATCCACACCAAATATGACATCAGAACATGCACTAATAAACAAACAGCACTTATTTGAAAATAGCCCGTCATGCACATGAAATGCATTTGAAATACGTATGGTGCACGATTTTTTGGCCAACCAGCAGGGGAATCGACGCAACATCACGACACGCCCGTAGCGAAAGCACGCAAGTTAGGTACGTAGGTTATACAGGTTATACATCTGCGATATAATCCTTTCCTTCCTTTCGTCGGTTTTTCAGCTTCGAATCCAATTAGACCAAATGAACGTAACATTTACATCACGTTGTCTGGTTTGGAGGACAGAATTCGTTACCCTCTTCTTGTCCTTTTTCGCTTTCGTAGGGAAGCGAGTTTCATACATATACATACTACATACATTATTTGAGCTCTATAGGAAAAGTGGGTAAAAATTGAATTTGTAAATGAACAATCCCCGATTGAATTAGCGAAACAAATAAAAAAAAAAAAGAAAAGTTAACGTGTCCTTCTCCGAACGCATTTCGGCAATCCATATTTTTTCTGGGACGATTATAATCCACCCTTCGGTGGAGATGAAGGAAAGCTCATTGGCACGTAATTCAATTTCAGAACATGAAAATACTTATACGATGTAACTAATATGTAATTGGTAAAGTACTTACCGGAGGGATACAATTTTATTGGATTTCATTACGACGTAAAGGCTATACCGTTTTCCTTCGCGACTTTATAATAATTATTTGGTCAAAGTATAAACGATTTTTTCTAAACGGAAATTGAGACTACGCCATAATAAAGTTCGTAAAATTAATCAATTTCAATTATTTCTTTTCTTCTTTCTGAAGCAAACATGAAAAAAAAAAAAATGTTTAACTTTCTTGATTTTACGTTTTTTTTTTTTTTTTACTCTGAATGAGGTGCAATTATCAATTTAATTACCTAACAAAATGTGATAGAAAAGAGACCACTTATTACGAAATGAATTTTTACAATCAAATGTACCGATTCTCGCAGAATGATGCATCAGTTAATTCAGAAAAAACTGACCATTTATTATGTCCTTAGTTTTCATGAATTTACTCTCAATTCAGGCAAAGATTACCTAGTGACTAAGTCATCGAATGTCATCCTAAATTTCTGCACTTAATACTATAAAATTATCTTTATTGTTCACTGAATAACCTTCTCACTCATGATGCGTGTGGGATTTTCAGCGAAGTTTTTTGCCATACATATTTACGCAGAATATTTGACCCATCCATAAATTCAATGTGCAAAGCGACTAAATTAGAAAATTTTGAAGCCCTCGTAACTAGTTTATCAGTCATTGTACAGTTTCTCAAAACAAATTAGAATTAAACTGAAAAATGTCGGTCCTGAAAAATTGTGAAAAAACCTATTTTCAAAGGCTAACACAAAAACTACATTCAAAAGTATCATTTGGTCACGTGTAGATTATTTTGCAGCCTCATACGTAGGTAATTTAGGTAAAACCCATAGTGACAATTCAGATTTATAGTTACGATGCATGCCTTCGCAGAAATTTCCATTGCCAGTAGCAAATACAAACAAAAGAGAACATTATTTTAGGAACAAGAATCTCTACTTAACAAAAAAAAAAACCGATTATGTTTCAATGGGGAATGAGTAAGATACCTAACTACAGATGCGTAATCAGAAATCATCGTCAATTGAAAACTCTGAAAATTGCAAATAATGCGGACTAAAATGCAACAAAAAGGATGATTTAGACTCAACCTTCTTTTTTTTCAGCTTCTTGACATCATAATTTTTTTGATCGTTATTCAAATAGCCGACAAGTAAAATCGTTGTTAGACAACAAACCTGAAACGTCGCAGATTTATAACGCAGACGAACACTACGGCCAACCTACCGAAAATATTTTCAAGTTTGGTCGAAAACTAATTTCAAAAGTAACATTTTCAAGTGACAGAACGCAAAAACACATGAATTTGCGAATAGGTACCTAAATGTGAAAGAAAAAATGTGAAAAGCAGCCATTGTCTCTCCACAAATTTCTTTTAAATCCAATCCCAAAATTCCGATTTGTTTTTATTTTCATAGCATTGAATATATTCTCTATAGTTCTTAATTACAAATAATAAAAAATACTAGGTATCAACTTTGCATTAAAGAATAACATAATTTTTCATGTAGCCCCTCCCGGGCGATAAAAAGTCGTTGACTGACACCCTCTGCCCATACATAAATTCAATAATTTCTACGCGTGTAATTGTGACAACATTCATCTCGCTTGCTGTGACAGATTCGACATTTTGCATCATTTTATACGACCATAGTCCGGCTAATTTTGGATACGAGAAGGAGAACAAGAAAAAAAATCGATTAAAATTATGAAACGAACCGTGCGAAAATACTGCATTATTTGTACGCTGATAAGTTTTGTGGTTCTGCTCTCTCTGTTTTTTCATAACACTCCAAAAATTGATTGACAGAATCGATTTAAGTGACTTTTTTTCCCTTCTTTTCTTTCTTTCAACTTTTTTCATTTCTCGTTCATGGAAATGAACAACGGTAGCTGTTTCGTTCATTCGATTTTCTATCCAGTAGTTTATTTTGACTGAGAATGTTTCCACACAGCGTAGGACTATATTTTTTTGGTCGAATCGATTTGCTTTTTGTCAGGCTAAATAGATGAAAGGATTTAAAATGTTGAATGTTTTGTTATAAATTTGAAAATATATATTTTGCCGTAGAGTAGTAACCAATTTTGATAATTTCGGTATTATTTGAAGGACGATTTGAAGCGTATGATGAGAGAAAGCGTATTTGAATTTTGAAAGGTACCTTTCTTGACAACCCATCCCTTCCCCCTCTGGGTTCGAAAGCGAAAAAAATCTCAACGGAGATCATAGTTTAGATTAATTTTTAGCGCCCAATTTATTGTAAGCCCCTCGAGGACCCAAATCGAAAATATTATTAATGAAGCCTATACGTACATTATTATGCTCGAATTTATTAATTGGGTAAAAAGGAGATTTTCTACCCCATTTCATTCACAAAATTATGCAATGTTTTTAGAAATGTGTAAAGTGATAGGTAAAGTTTGTACAAGAACAAAACTAGGCCCTGTGGCGAATCTAAAGAAAAAATCCCCGGTTCAAAATCCTTGTAAAGGCTCATTTTAATTACAAGATGGACTTAATGATTTGAGTTGACCCTCCAGAAAGGGAGGAAGCCGGAGGATACTATAATTAGTTAGTTACGACGCGTTCAACTCGATCGGGCAATGAAATTCACGAGTTAAGCGAGGCTAAATCTCAGAATGAGGTTCAACTTATTACCTACTACATAACCTGGTAATACTTTATACCAGCGATACTCAAATTTTTTGGAACACGGAACCCTTTTTGAAGGAAAATGTTTTCGCTGAACTCCGAGACATAAATTTGATTTGATTCATTTCCTGCGTCAATTTAAATATTTTTAGGTTTAAGATTTTTTTTTTTTTTGATGAGGTTTTTATCCTTTTTGATATTTAATACAGCGGTTGCGGAACCCCATATGAAGCGCCGCGGAACCTTTAGAGTTCCGCCCTGTCTGTGGAACACAGCGAATCGCTGCTGTATTCGGAGTACAATTAAACCAAAGTTGAGGTACATTTTAGTTTTGAACTCCCTATAGGATAACTGAACCTAAAATACTTGAAAAAGGAAACATTTAGAAAATGAAACGAAAGTACTCGAAGGAACAATTTATGAATTCAAGCTCTAACCTTAAAGAAAGTTCCTCTACTTCCCCACTCAAATCATTCGTCAGTTTTTTTTTTTGTTTTTTTTTAACCGTTTCTATAGCATGTGACGTTGGTCGCTCCTTTGCGGAACATAAAATGAAATGAGTCGAATAAAAAAAAATAAAAAAAATAGGAAGTGGTGTGGAGCAATAAAAAAAGGAGAGGTCTGAGTAAAAAATATCTTAATTACAACACGGTGAAGTGTAAACGAACGTGTGTAACGCAATATTGCACGCAATATACACGCCTACTGTCAGGTCGCGTGCCATCTTCACTATCGTTTGTCTCGTACAAAAGAATTTTTTATCAAAGTATCTTTTGATAAAGTCATAAGCAGCATAATCCTTTGGCGATACGGCGCGTTTTCTATCCCTTTCCAGCAGACAGGGAGACAGAGAAGCGGAAAGAGAGAGACGTTGACCAAACTCAGCATTGAAGCAAAACGAGTCGAACACACGGGAAAGTGAGAAAGAGAGTGAGGCCGAAAAAAAGCTTAATCCATCATTAAGTTGCAATTCATAAAAGGCCTATTTGACGGTGGATCGAGATGAGGATGAAAGTTTTAATGGGGGTATAGTGCGGGGCGAGATAGGTGAGTCTTCTGAAGTAATACATCTAAAATGAAAATTCCAAAAAAAAAAAAATGGTAGAGAACGTCGTTCACTTTGTGGAGTACGCGTGTGTACGCGAACACGATTAAAAGGCGTATAAAAAAAAAGAAAAAAAAAGAAAAAAAGACGCAGCTTTTGCGTCGCAGATTGCGCGACAGCAAAAATTGTTTCCTTTTCTGCTCTCCGCGGCCGCTTCCTTCGAGGTCTGCGATGTAATGCAATTTTTTGCGTCCAGAAATAACGAGACGCGAAACGACCTTTTTTTTTTGCTCCCTCCTCCTTTCTTCTACTGACTGGCGGCTGCTGGCGATGCAAACGCTTTTTGATGTTGCAAGCGCGGATTTTTCGTCGAAGAGAATGCGATTTTATCGCCGCCGTGTAAAGAGTGGAGACGAGTCGACGGCATCCCATCTCCAAGCGGTGTCTGAGGCGAAGCTACCATAAATAAGAATCAGATAATGTTTGTTGTGGTCAGATTAAACGCGTCCACGTCGCCCCACAAAAGAGATTAAATTGGCGACACGAAAGAAATATTTAAAAAGACACGGATAGGGTATAGGTATAGGTATAGGTATAGAATGAAAATGATCTGCGAAAAATGATACTTCTACACAAAAACACGGTTAAAAACGTCGGCCAAAATACGCACGCTAACCGCTATTTTCTATCGAATATTTTGTACAACAGCGCGGCACTGACTGCTGCCGGCGAGCAGCGTTGCTATTTTTTCTCGGAAAGATCTCTTAAACTGGAAGCCTGCAATGAAAAAATCATCGGCACGTAATGATCAGCACAAGTACGACCAAGACCAAGAGGATCAAGAGTATGGTAGTCTTGGTGTTGGTCTCGGTACTGTACAGTCGGTCTCGGTCATTCTGTATCAATACTTCAAGGGCCGAATTCAAGAACGATACTAAAAAACAATCAGTACAATTAAATATCAGTTTAACAAAAAAGGGTTTGTAAAACAAAAAAACAAACGCAAGCCAGAGCATTTTTTGGGCTCCGACTCGGTAAAAAATGAATGTTTTTTGCGGGCTCAAATTGTTTGTATAGAAATGAAAAATTTGCAACAGCACAGAATCGAATCATCCTCCTTCATGTTTGTTCGCTTGTTGTTTTACTTCCCTGAAAATTGATATTCCAGTAGGTACTGATTGTTACAGAAGTATCGTTCTTGTATGCGGCCCTTAGTATAGATTATGGTTTTGCAGTCAAGTGGAAGGTTATCGGCTCTGACCAATCTTTTTCTCCCTTAACACACTGACAATCTACAGTTATTACTACACTGAATAACCCTGTGGAATACCTTGTCGTGAGAGATATTCACACTAGAAGGTCTTCAACAGTATTTGCGTGTTCTGCCACTTCATACGGTTAAGTATGGGAGAGCCAAATCCTCGGCGAACACTGGCAATTTTTGAGCCGGTTCTGAGAGTTTATATACAGGATTTGGTACACGCACAAAGACACATATGCATACGTACAAGTACGTAATTATGTCATGCGTTACGTCGTTTCTTGCCTCTGTTGAGGTGATAAGAAATGACGCAGCGCGTTTGGTACCGGGCCGTGACATCACCGAGATCATTATCTGGTAATTGATCTCGGCCCGTGCAATGTATCTTACCTGTACGTACGTACAGGTATGAACATACAAACGCACCAGTGTAAATTTGTTTAACGTCATAAAGATGATTATTGCCAGCCTTTGGGCGGCAACTGTTGTCAAGGGGTGCAAGCCCCTATTACCTCATACGAGTATTGTCCCCACAAACCCTAAGACAAATCACTCAATAATTACCCCTGAAATGTGATACTCTTCATTTTTTTTCCGGACCAAATAACCCATTGAGAAGCTAAAAAAAAAGAGAAAAAAGCCTGTTAGAAAAAAATAAAAATGCCAATTTGCCAAGATACCACCATAAGTAGAACCAAGACCAAGACTACGACCATGGTTATAGTCTTTGTCTCATACATCTGGACTTGGTCTTATATCAACAGTTCACGTCTTGGTCTCAGTCTTGGTCTTAGTCCAGCGCTGTCAAGTCTAGACTTTACTCTCTGTTTTACACACAAAATTTTCAATTCATATTGATGACTTTATGATTAAACTAAACCTACCAATGAAGTTCTCCCAAAATATAAGGGAAACAAAAATCACTAAATATTGAAAGTTATGTAAGTAGCGATGCAACTAAAATATTCTAAGGCTGATTAATATTTTTCAAGTTTAGCGTTAGGTCTTGTTCTTGGTTTTGCTACAGTAGAATTATATGGTCTTCATTTTGCAGGAAGTTCAGAAACTAAGACCAATTTTGCACATAGTTATTCATCACTATCTGAATGAATATAATTTTGTTTTTTCATCAAAGAAAAAAGAAACGAATGAGAGGAAAATAACGAGCATTGTGCATCATTACCAACGACAATTTTTGAACACAATAATTTACAACAATTTTGTTTTTATAATTTTCTCACCTGTTCATTGCCACAATATATACGTATCATGACGCACTTGTGCTTAATTAACATATTTCATAAAATTAGAAGTACAACCAAATATTCGCCTATTCCTAAAAAATACATTCTCAAACACTCATCATTTATTTCAACACTTTCAAACAATGTTCTCACCATTCATAAATTCCTACAATACATATTTCTGTCTACAAAATACTCCTACATATACTTATTTATTCTATATCATAAATTCTTTCAATACACTTTTTTTGATAATAGGTCTCTCCAAACTGTTTTTACAAATTATGTATTATTGGAAATTCATCGCATCCTTATTCCTTGAATATGATTTCCTGCCTCTCCCTTCAACACAAATTACCCATAACTCTGGCCTAATAAAAGACAATGTTTTGGTGGTTGTAATTCAATCTCATTTTGTACTTTAATCAGTAAGCACACATATATAACTTGTATATTTTCATGTGCTATATTTTTATAATACACAACCCTATATTTTGTGTTGAATATTTTATTTGAACAATATATTCACCATAATATTATCGTTTCACAATAATTCTTCAATTTAAATGAGTAAAAAACACCAAAATTTTTTGCACTTCTTTCAAATTTCAACATGCTGGAAAATATTTGCCAAACGTACTCATTTTTCCTATAAATTTCTCATCAAATTTTACAAAAAAAGTAAAAAAAGAAAAAAGATTGCAATACCACAATATTTTATCACTCACACAATAAGTTACACTCTTCTAAGCTGGTTACCAAGTCTGAATCAAAAAACTACTCAGGTACAGAGTGTAGGTATCATTAGTTCATACCTTTGGCTATATACGAGGTCTGTACTAAAAGTTTGTAGACTTATTCATTAAAAATTTTTATTTAACTTTTTTTCACAATTGAACAAGGTCCCCTTCAAAATACTCCCCCTGAGAACTTACACACCACTAATCTTAGCGCTTTTATTTTCTTCGTCACAGTCCTCTGGATCTCCCCCACCCACCCAAATGGACACCACGGAGTTCCATTTTTACTTTTGGGAATAAATAAAAGTCACATGGTGCCAAATCGGGTGAATATGGCAGATGTAAGACAATCGTGACCAAAAAAAAAAAAAAAAATGAAAGAGAAATAAAATAGGAAGCACGCGCGTTAACTACTGGAAAAAATTAGGAGTTGTCAGGCATATGTGAAAAAACAAACTTGATTTGTATTTGGCGCATCAGTGTTATCAAGGGAGGAGAAAAAAAATCAGTCTACGAACTTTTTGTACAGACCTCGTAGTACTGAACCAGTAAAGCTACATAAGACCAATGTATTTTTTAATGTTAAGACATGCCGGTGAAAAAGTAGGCAACCCTAGCATATCTTCTGCGTGTTTTCGACGTTTTGCTTGAGTTCACCAATTCAGAATAAATCTGATAAAGAAATCCCTTAAAGTCACAAGGATAGCGTATATAAATACAAAGCAAAGTACGTGAAAAGGTACGCTCTGATTGCTATTTAGCGCGAAATCATCTTTCTTTACTGGTCCAGTACCATATAGTCAAGATTCATATGTACCTGCATAGAAATAGAACGTTAGGCACGAGCAACAATTTGAGAGAATTATCAAGAATAATTTGCCAAATAAACGATGATTTGTAAATTAGGTACCACACACCTAACAGTAATTTGAAAGATAGTTTTTTTTTTCTCGGAAATTTTGAACACTTTTTCGAAGTTTAAAACATTTGACGAGAATACAAACAATACAATAAGGAGTGTCAATCCGAAGTTTACTCGACTTGTCAAATCGATAAGGAAGCACCTTAGCGGGCATCGATAATGATACGCCCATTATCGATACTTCGTAATTTGCTGAATTTGTATGTTTTATAAACAAAAAATCGATAAGGAACCATTATCTGATGTAAAGCAAACCATAAATTTTTTCAACTGTCCAAAGAATCACATGTATAGTAACAACTATTCAATTAAAAATATTTGGGAGAATAACATTAACTTCGACGTTAAAAAAGTAAGTATAACATTTTTTCATAACAAATATTTTGTCTCCCATCATATCCCCACTCCCTTTTCAACATTTCATTTTCAAACAAGGAAGTAATCGTAAAAATAACCAGCTTACAAAAGCTGGAGTAAAGTTCAAAATTTTTACATAGCATCTCCCTCCACTTGACCACCTTTCGCCTTTTCTTTTGTTTCCAATCGTCGATCGATGGGCGTCAAAACATAAATTTTAATCTCCAAGGCGTTCCCCATTTTATCGAATGCTCGGAAGTACACCCAATCTCAAAAAACTTTACATTCCGCAACCGTCCCCCTTCCACGACTAAACACAAATGTAAGGAACAAAAGAACGCTTATTGCAGCCGCATTTTCAACAAAGACTTCTGATTCCTCCCCACATTTTCTTCCATACAGATACTGCTATATCGTACAGATAAAGTTAAATATACAGTAGCCTATACATATACATAAATATAATACACAGAGTAGGAATAACGTAACTTATTTCGCAGCATACAATGATGGCGGCAACCACTAAATTCTCAAGCAGGGTATTTACTCGACAACTCGACGTAAGTTTACATTTTCTCAAATTCCAATCAGCTTCGAAACATTATATAAACCGTATCAAATATCACGAAGGGTTATAAGTCCTCCAGGTGTAAAAAGTCCCTTATTATTTTGCGAGGCGCAAAAAAGAAATGCCAGTGAAATAAAGAAGCACCGAGGGGAAAGAAAAAAATGCGAGAGAGGAAAAGTAAAGAGGGCTACAGAAAAAATGAAAGATAATCGTATAAACATGGTTTGATTCTTTACGTATACCTACACATAGACCGCATTTATACCGCAGTACCGTATTTATTACCTCGGAGAGGGTTAGCAAAGAAAATCTGTATTGTATTTTAAAGACGACGTACACTCGCAGGAACACGAAAAAGGAAAGAGTGAGGAAAAAAAAAGGATTCTCAGCTTATTACACCTGCACCCTTCGTGAACATTAAATTGAAAGGAACCGAAGCCTTATGACGTGCGCGGTTTGATTCGTTATATTATGGTGTTAGTTTGGACGGTTTTTAAGCACAATTAACGTTCAACAACCAATGAAAAAGAGTGTGTGCTTTGCTTTCTGTGAGGAAGCTGAGAAGGGAGAAAAAATGTGTTGAAGTGAAGTGGAGGTGAACACAGTAAAAAGTGATTAGGCTTTCTGCGGAAGATGGAAAGTCCACAAGTTAAAAGTTAAGAGGACTGTTTTTATTCGATTTTTGGAAGATCAATGCGACAAAAAACTTCAATAAAATACCTACCCACTTAAAGTAACTGTTACAAATTGTGCTATCCGATGGGGGTGGTTACATATTTTTATAAACCATAAAAATAAGGGCACATAAATTCTTATATTTTCTAAATTCAAAATGGAGAAAGACGAAAGTCCGGATAAGCCAAAGTTTGTGAGATTTACAGGACCTTCAGAATTGTGTATTTAGAGTTTAAAAAAAAGAGACATTTTTATGGACTGTAGGTTTTGTCGGCTCGGGGAATCGAGCCTGGGACCTACATATTTGCCAGCTAAAAGCGGTGAACTTAACCGCACGGCTATCTCACCACCGACTATAACTGGCGAATGTATTTTATATTAGACAGGGTATGGTGGTTCCCACACACTCCCCTCCTAGAGAGACTCAACACGAGTTGAACGACATTAGATGCTGTGGGAGGTTGGGCGGAATCAGAAACGCCTCCTATACCTATACACACAGGCTTATACTACCTATACGGGTTCTATTTCCACTATATAGGGCGCCATCTATCGGCGACTCAAGTTAGGAAGGAGAGTTGTGAGTTCCACCATGCACCACTAGGGTGCGTGCGTGTCCAGCACACGTTAAGGGTCACCAGATGTAGGTTTTGTCGGCTCGGGGAATCAAACCTGGGACCTACATATTTGCCAGCTAAAAGCGGTGAATTTAACCACATGGCCATCTCACCACCGACTATAACTGGCAAATGTATTTTATATTAGACAGGGTATGGTGGTTCCCACATGGACTATAAATTAGTTTGAGAAAGAGACGATATTGAGGAACATCAGGTATTGTTAATGTGAATATTTCACCATTGTTCACGAATAAAAATTCTAACACATGGAAACAAAGAATTGAAAAAGAGGAAATTTATTTTAAAAAACATATTGGATTGAACAGCTACAAACTTCTGGAATATTGTAGACAGGATCCATAGACAGCCAACATCAATCAGATTTTTGAAAATTGACCCTTGAACCTCTGGATATGGAGTCAAATATTGATGTCTGTTTCTGGAGTAGATTTGATATACAGGGTATTGGAAGAATTTAGCTAACCATCAGTATGGTATGGTGTCAGAATCCAAAATGGAGGACCATGTGGAATGCAGCGACAATATGATTCGTATATTCTGTACTTGACTTTTTCACCAAAATTGACTGGAGGCCAGGAACAGGTATACATGATCAGAATTTGGTTGTGAAGAAGTATAAAATATGATTCCTTTATTTCATAATGACGAATCAGAATTTTTATGTTTTTGTCATATTATTACAAAAAGTTGTAACAATTTCAATTTCAATTACGATCAGTTTAAAATTTTCCATAAATGACAGTTGATCAAAAACAAATGTAACGGAATTATTTCAATGGAAATTTTATAATAACAAAAATCCAAAAATCATTATTGAAATTTTCTATCAAAAGAAAAACTTTGAACAATGATAAAATCCAAAATAAACAAATGGTGAGAAATTGCATGAATTATACAATTAATGTTGAAAAACTGTATGAGAATCATACAATTAATGAAGAAAAAATGATTTACATGGGGTTATATAAGCAAGTTTCCAAGAAGATTTTTCCCAAAAGATTTCCTAAGTGAAATGGTAACACCTCTAAAAAGATTTTTGATTGGTTTTTGAAATGGTGTGAGTCTAATGAAAAATGGAGGAAAATAGAGGTCAGTCACTCTTTCGATGAATTTGATGACTTTAACAATTTGTGGAATGTGATAAGGGTAGGCTTAAACAGCTTTCAGACAAATTTGACAGATTTATGGAATTTCTAAAGTTATACTGATAGCAAAAGAATTTATTGATAAGAATTTTTTTTATATATTAATTTATAAAAATGATAGCCTTATCAATTTTGTATTTTCTCTAGGCCTAGCTCCTAGTAATTTTTGGTAATCAAGTAGCATGGAAATGGAAATTGGAGTCGATTGTTTAAAGGAATTTAATTTTTTGAAAAAGTAATAATTCATGTCAGATTATGAGTTCTGCCATTATGAAACGTACATATTTACTTGTTATTTATTATCCTGATTTTTATGGTTTATCTTTAAGAAAAATTTGTTTAGCTAGTATGTATATAGGATGGTTTTGTTGTATATAAGGTGTTTAAAGTTTTAAACTTGGATTTTAGGAATTCTACATAATATAAGCATGTATAAAAATATCTATAGCATGAATGGTCAGAACTAAAAGAAAACATAATCACTATTTGTGGAATACCTTGAGTTATGAGCAAGGAATTCACATAACAGAAGACAGTCTCCAGTTTTGATTGTTTACCATCTTCGTACCATAAAGTATGGAGGGGCCAACCTCAGTAAACACTGGCTATTTTTTTTTGTTTATTGGCACCTTTTATACTTGGCTCCACACACGCACACAGACACACATATGTAAGTAAATATGTATGTATTTGCGTCTAATTACGAGTCTAATTGCGTCGTACTTTGGAGTTAAAAAATTACAAGCATGTACTTGTTAACATGACGTAATTAGTGATAAGCCAATTTGTCACGGTCCAACAATTGAATTACATACAGAATGTAACGAGTAATTCGTGCATATTTGTGTTTAATGAGCAGTGCATAAAATTAGCCACCTTCCAGTGGCAACTGTCGTTGAGGCATCCAAGCCTCTACTCCTCACCTAAGATCATATCCCCAAACTATAATATTCATTTTACCTAATAGTGTTAAATTTGTCAGAACTCATGACTATAAGCAATATAAATTTTCATATTATCAAGTGAAGATTTTTCTTTTATAATTCACAAGATACTGAAAAATAATTAAAAGTTGTTCTGACAATTCAGAAACTAAGTACATTATACATAAATTCTGATTCGTTTTTATACGTTGCATTGTAGTGTACAATAATTTGATCACGAGATAAGCCCAGCTATAGTCAGCAAATTCTCATCTAATTCCTTTTAAAGAGGAAATTCTATACCTGAAGCTGTTTTGATGTTGCAAATATCGTGATACTATTTCAGGATATTAAGAAATAAGTTTAGGTTGAAAACGAGATTTTAAATGATAAGATTTTATTTATTTATTTTAGTTTTTGGCTCTAGCCTCGTAGGAAATAAACATTATTTCTTGCGGAAGGTTAGCTGCTGTATTGATAAATTTTAAAATCGCAGTAGTGAATACAATAAAATTTTATAAAAAGTTAATTTCAAAAATAAATAACACGGAATATAAACGTTTTCAATTACTTAGCTTATACTTGACTAAAAACAGCCATCCATAAAGAAAGATAAGGCAAATTAACAGCGAATCCAATGCATGCAATATGCCTCAGCTAGGATCACGAGGTACGCGTATGTTCTGAGGTAAATAATAGCTTATATTATGCATGTATAGCCTACATAGGTACGTGGTTACAAAAAATATAACAATGAAATATTGATTTATGACAGTTCAAACAAGTTTTCAAGCATAATTTTTGGGGCGGACAAATTTGAACCCTTTCTCGAAACCTTAATTTTTACATTTACAAAAAAAATTATAAATATCTCCCTCCTTACTTATTACTACAATATTTTGACCCCAGGTCTTTATAGCCTGATGAATCTCCCTTTAATTTATGTACCTATTTAACTATCTCAATCCTGTGGTATTTAGCTTCAAAATAAAGATTCTGCACTTAAGAGATGAGAAAAATTGGTTATGGTCGCGAACCAGGCCCGGTTTCAGGTTTTTTTCTTAAAGGGAAAATTGAATCACGCTTTATAATATTCATGAATTTTTCTGGGAGGCATTAATAATTTTTAACATATTTCATAGATGGAAAATTTGAAAAACCAAATAACGGTGTTTTAAATTGATCTTGTTTTATGTCGCTGAAGGGATTATACCCCAAATCCTCCCTTAAAATTTGCCTTGTCCAGGATTCTAAGTTTTGCACTTTTTCAAAGACCTCGTTTCGATTGAGCAAGATCAAGGATCAAGACTTAAGTCAAACCTCCCAAATTTGAGTCAGAATCGGAATATTCGATATCTCATAGATAATGGAATCAGGTATCGATACTTTCCAATACTCAGAGTTATCAATAATATCGATAGGTACTAATAAATTAATCGGCCATCAATAGTTGCAAGATTTAATTTTGATGTTGAAGTGTTCACCAATTAGTGAAAACTATTTTTTAAATTCATATGACATTTTCGGCATTTTAATGTTCATACAAAACAAAAAACAAAAAATCACGCTGCCAACAAAACATTTATTCTTCAAAATACAAAATTTTGCTAACAAGTTTCACTTCCACCGTGTGTCCCAGTACACACTTGTGACGTCCCAAAACAACAGTCACATGTTTGTAGAATTGGTTTAAAATTAGAAATGATAAAAAAGGTTAAGATTTTGAAGAGACAGCCCAAGATCGCAGATCGCAAGAAATACTGATATCCTAGATCAGAAAGGGAAAACGATGTGAAACGAGCTAGCCTACATACTACTTAAAACCATGAGGTCTTGCTTCATGGTATCTCACACAACTCCCCATAATTTATTGTCAAAGGGTCTTAATTCAAGAAGAACGATCTTTTTTACATTTTTAGTTTTATCATTTTTATTTTTTATAATCCGTACGGAGATAACCAATTATTTTGTTTGTGTTGTTATTCTTGGATCGTTAATAAACAGATTTGTTTTTATCTAATATTGAATGGGACCACCATTAATTTTCTTTTAGATGTAGTTCCTAGTTCCAAGTTCCTAAATTAACCCTTTTGGGCAGGGTAATTCAGAAACTTGTGAGGGGGCAATTATGTGGAGTCTATTTTTGGTCATAAATTACATAACTTAATTCGTCATATTGTAATAATTACGATACGCTGAGTTCCGTCACCATTATTTAAAACTCGATTCCTTGAAGATATTCCCATGTTTTCCCATGTCAACAATATTTGCTAAATAAAATTATAGGAAATAAAATGTAATAGATGGAACTCAATGATGAATATTAAAAGAGATAATGACGTGGAGGTAAGTTGAATTTGTAAGATAAGAGACTATGTACTGTAACACAAATCGACACTTCATGACGTCAGCTCTCTCTCCGTTTTTACACCACCAAGTGATCGGTGCGTTTTTCGTTCACGTCTCCGAAACAATAATAAAGTAGTACAAAGGTAATTAAAAGTGCTTTTTAATTCAAAGAATCGTTTTTCTTCTCGTTCTTATTGACATCGCTTATTATAATCGCGTTATGGAACCAGGATTATAAAACGGTAAGACATTTTTTGTTGGTAACTCCGATTCATCATGGAAACCAGAATTACTCAACTGACGGATCTTCAACATCAAAGATAAAGATTTTCAAACACTTGGTTATAATAACTGGTAACTATGATGTTCAGATTAATCGATAATTAAAATGTAAAAAAGATCGTTCTTCTTGAATTAAGGCCCTTTGACAATAAATTATGGGGAGTTGTGTGAGATACCATGAGGCAAGACCTCATGGTTTTAAGTAGTATGTAGGCTAGCTCGTTTCACGTCGTTTTCCCTTTCTGATCTAGGATATCAGTATTTCTTGCAATCAGCGATCTTGGGCTGTCTCTTCAAAATCTTAACCTTTTTTATCATTTCTAATTTTAAACCAATTCTACAAACATGTTACTGTTGTTTTGGGACGTCACACACTCTTTTTTTTTTTTTTTATTCGTACGAAATTGTTCTGATCGAAATAAAATTTTCATTTTCTCCCATTCTTTGCAGTAATAAAACAAGTACAACTAGTTAGCGATTAGGCTACTTCATCGTGCAGAAAAACAATTAATTAATTAAGAATTTTTTACAATTCGATGCATCATTCATGTAGCATATTTCCTTCGTAGTAATTAGCGGGCCTACAGAATAAAACTAACATCAACTTTTTTTTTAAACTTATTTTTTTCGGTTTGTTTGTCTGTCTGTACTTCATTCCAAACAGTTTAATACGCAAGTAATTCTACTCGACCACATCGTTTATCATTTAATCGACAACTATTTCTTTCAACTTTTGATCTTCAGCCGGTTGTATTATTCTGATTAGCGTCAGTAGGTATCTTCACATAGTCTACTATAAAGCATTCACGCCGTTCACTATATCTATACATACGACCATAAACCAGCAAAAAGAAACCAGATTATTATAATTTTATGCGCTTAAAAAAATATGTATAAGGTAGAATATTTTTAATATTATAATTGAATATGTCGTTGGACAGAACTGCCGACTGTGCGCTGTGGCAGTGTTTAGCCAACACCATGTTTCCTTTAGCATCATATTAATGAACTTGCGAGTGTATTTTTTTTTTTTTAAACTTGAAATAAGAAATGAAAACTACTAGATATGGGTTCGGTTGCTGTCAAGCGGTTCTCTTTTTTTTCTTTTTTTCTTTCTTATTCACCAGGTAAAGCTTCTTCAAAAGGATTCATTGTCTCTGTTTCTATCTGTATGTGTATGTCTTTCTCACTCTCTTTTTCTTTTTTCCAATATTAATCTAGGGCTGCCTAAATTACTAATTAAACGTGTGTGAAGTACAAAATTATTTGTTTGGTAAAAATTTTAGGTTTTTTTTCTGTACCATTTCCAGTATTTCAGTAGGTATAGTTGATTAAATGAACTAAGCCTAAGTATGTTAATGATTTGATAAAACGTAAAAAATTTAATCCAAATTAGCGAACATACTTTTTTTTTTCCTTTCTTTCTTTAGTAGGCTCTCTCTCCATCTTTATTCCAAAACATAAATTTTGGTTTTATAATTATTATCGGTGAAACATGCGATAACACCAGTTATCGGTTTTCACGCGTCAGTCGCGTCTTTTGGACACAATTTGCGCACGTTGTAGCCCAAATTATGCTAACAGCAGATTGTGAATTTTATGAGACGAATAATATTAGGTATTCGTGATGGGTGGCCTGGCACGAGGACCTTAATCGAAACCGTTACCTTACAACATCCTGCCAGGAGATTATCGAAATTTTTAATTTGTTATATCGTGCTACACAGTAGAAGGTAGTCGGCAGTTTTGCATTTTGATTAAATGGCGCTGCGACAAGTTTAGGCTAAACGCAAAGATTGGCAAAACAATTTGGCGCAGAAATTAGGCGCTGCGTGAGTTACGTCGAGTACGGCTTTTCAACAGATGACGTCTGCCACAAAGATGAAACGGTAGTTACGTTAAGGTCCTACGTTGGTTTTTTGTCGAACGCTGAGCCGGTAAATTAAATTTTTTCCACTTTTCTCACGATACATCCCGTGAACAAAACGCTAGAAAAGCGTCCGTCGGGGGGCGCAACAAAGCGTCTCTGACGACAATGAATTAGAAAAATATGTTTTAGGTAGCGGTTACAGGTATGGTGGGTTTCCTCAACAGCGATTTTCGGCTCACGTCAACATTCGCACAAACAGATTCGCATTGGCTCCTACGCTGGCTATTCACGGCCGATTAAGCCGGTACGGATTCGGTTTATGCGTATAACTGGGGACGGGCAAAAGTACTAACCCAATATTCAACCACTGCTGTAGTAAGCGAACCACTAAGCTGGAACCTACTATCGATGCGCAAAATTGGCGTTAATCTTGGTCAGAAAATGCAAGACCGAAATCGTGGCCGCAAGACCAAGACTTCGGAGTCGATTATGCCACACAACGTGTAGGCGCCACCAAGATCAAAAGCAAACTTGGGAGAAAATTTACATGATTTGCATTTTTCGCGCAGTTGAGGATACGTTGGAAATTATTTTTGTATTAAATTTTCATTTTGTTAAATAAACACTATCCCAGGGCTGGGCGTGACTTCATGACTCGGAGTCATGACTTTGCGACTCGTGATTCGAGTCACAGTATCCGCTGCGACTCATGACTCGATTTTCGAGTCAAAAAATCATTGTTTATCGAGTCACATTTCGAGTCATTCTTGATTTTTTGATTTTTCAATTTCGTAATTGATTGGATGACAGTGTACGACTATGTTACTTGCCGTCGTCACTAATCACAGTTGTTAATTGTTATCTTCCCTATTGTTATTCCATTCCTTCTTTCATATTGTTTCGCTATTACAATTTACAATATGTCTGTTCTGTGTTCGTAACTTCTCACATGGTGTCTAACACTCGTATTGTAGCTTAATGTTAAGTTGGACTTAAGTACTCGTTCGACCAGGTTTATCTTATACTTATACATGGGAGTCACAAATAAAATATTACTCAAGTAGCGAGTCTTTACTTAACTATAGTTCTAGAATATAGGAGTAAATGTCTTTAATGTTGAGTATTATGAAAAACACAAAATAAAAATACACTTAAAAGTCTTGAAAGTAATGAACATTTTTTAAAAATAGGATGTTTTGTTTTAAAACATCTAAGAAATTCCTCCAAACAAAATCTAATTTTTATTTTTCACTTTCTAAGACCGAAAGCACGACATGAGCGTTAAGTTTTGAGGATAGAGCAAAACCGGGTAAAAACGCTCAACTCTCATAATAAGCATCAAAATTATTTGATAATGAGCGTGAAAATAAGCATAAACACACACGTTGTTTCCTAAGCCCAAGTCTATATACTATTTTTGATGAGTAAACATCTTAGCGCTCGGTGTCTATGGCAGGAGATAAATGAGAATTTCAATCGTCAGATTTGCATAACTGTATCTCTCACAATTGTAACTCTCATTTGTGTGTGTTATATGATGTGTAGTTGTGTGCGTGCGCAACGTGTTGCGCACCATGAGTATGCCCCAGCGGAACTCACGCCTTTTTTTAATGTGATAACATTTTTATTTTCGCTACAGCAAAATACGGGGTTCATTTTCACATTCGATGTCTTTTTTTTTTTGATAAATTTTCCATCGATACAAACTACATAGCTTCCTCATGACACATCAAAATATCAATATTTCATTCAACATTGATAACACAGTTATGAGGAAATTCATGTATTTGTTAACACAGAATCGATAGTCGATGGTAAAACATTGATATTGAAGATGAAAATGTAATCACATTAAATGTAACAGTCTGTGGTAGTCATTGATACTGGGGCTTTTTTTTCTTTTTTTCATCTGTTTTTAGTTTGTGGCATTTTTTAAAATAACTCGACCTGTGACTCAAGTCATGACTCGTGTCACAACGGAGTCAATAACGCCTAACTCGACTCTTGAGTCATAGTTTGATTCATGACTTATGACTCTGAACTGAGTCAAAAAAACTGTGACTCTGCCCAGCCCTGCACTATCGTCACTTGAAAGTATATTGTAACCACAATTTTTTTATGAACTTTGTTTTCACTTTTTGTTAGGCCTACTATACTATGTGATGGGGGCTTGAAAATGGATTGCCTGGTTTTTCTATTTGTAAACTAGTAGCCTATTTCAAAAACCTCTTGGATTTGTCATATTTTATTTTGAATATATAGGATAAATACTTATGGAATTTTTTTGTGAGGTTTCTGACATTTTTATCACTTTATGTAAGTACCTGAAGTATTCGTAATCTGGCAACATGAATAATTTACCAAATGCAGTTTTTAATTTTTTGATTTTTTTTAATTTAAATATTTACAGGTTTCATACTTTGGAAGAAGAAGAAGAATGATAAAATTAATTAAGCAATAAATAATTGCAAAAATCTATTAAAAAAGAAGGAGATTAAGATTTAAATTAATGCGACTAACATTATGGTCTCGGTTTTGACTTCGCTCATTACGATTAAAAGGCCAAACGAGGGCATGGTAATGACAGTGTTATGGTTACCGAATAGTTGAATATTAGCCAGTCAATATTGGTTCAGTACTGGTTAAGGTATGGGTTTAAAAACAGGCCAGTCTTGAGAGTCCCATTTTTGACCTGCAGCTTAAATGTTTGATACGCACGAATTCAAAAAAGAGACCGAACCAACCAGCTAATTATCCAATAATCAGCAAAACTACTCAATCCAAAAGGAATAGAAACTCAATTAAATAGCGCATAGCCAAATGATACGACAAAAAAAGTAACTGCAAGACTGTCCACTGGCCGTGTGGGTACTTGATAGAGGTTAGCCCACCAAGACAAAGCAGATAAACACGAAACTAAGAATCAAGCTGAACCAGAGGGCAGCTTTCAAAGGCAGATAAAAATTGTTTTTATAAAAAACCATCAGAATCGAAATAAATATTCATCAATTATGCCTTTAAATTAATATTGTTGGATAACGGCAGAGGTGCACGCAGGGGAGTTGAGAGAGAAAATAAATCCCTCCCCTTTCCTGAAATTCACAAAAACTGGACAACAAAAAGGATTCAATTGTCAGCACACTATCACCCACTGAAATACAATATCCCCTATTTACGAAAAATATTTTGCGTACGCCACTGCATAATGGTGAATAATTATGGAATTCAAGAAAAAGTCATAAATGCGATGAGCCAGAGACTCAATTCTTTTAGCTGATTACTAGAAACGTATCACCTGCTTAGATTTAAGGAATGGACTTGAACCATCCGGAAATGAAGAAATCATTGTCACTAAATATAGGAAGTAGGGACCGATGTTCTATTGTTATTTCGAGTCGAATCAATATGCACCACATCGTCCCTCAAAAGAGACAAAAACTGGGGTAACGATATTCAGAAGAATTAATGGACCTTATAGAGAAACTTTTAGGAAGCATTTTTCAATCAGAAGAAATTTGATACAAGTTTAAAGAAGATAATTTCATTTCATGTTAAGGACAACATTGTACATAAAAAACAACGGAAAATTGCAAACACTCAAGATGAACTCTGAACTACTGGTGTACCTCAGTCCGAAGTCACACATGCCTGCTCTATTCAATCTCTCATATTTTGGTATTTGAATGAATCACTGATTTCTTATCTGCGACAACCATGCAATCACTTATATTTTAACAAATGATTCACTCACCCACCTTTCGTAAATACATGTCGACCATTGTTTTGACCGAGTACAAATAATGCCATTAGATATCTCCATTTCAGCATGGGGTAGGGGGCAATGGCCCCCCTGAATTTTCAAAAAGAAAAAGGCCAGCTAACAAAGGAAAAAATGTAGATGTTTTTCTTTATCCCGAATACCGGTGATATGTAGAAATGAAGAAATAATGAGAAAAAGTTAAGCTATCCAACACGATTTTTAAGTTGGTTTTCAAAGAAATTTCTATTAAATATGAGCTAACTAGATTTTTTTTTTTTTTTTTCTGGAAAATATTTTATATTTCATCAGAAAATTTTCAATGACTGCTTTTTGCATAGCCAGTAAAATGGAATGTGATTGGATTTTCGAGTTCGTTTGTTACCAGTGGTGAAACTAGGGGGGCAAGGGGGTATTCATTCCCAGGCGGTTGAGTTTTGAGAGTTAAAAAATTGCTAAATGGAAATTAATTTTCAAACTATTTATACAATAAGTACATTGTGGGTCAAGTCTTCATGTATCAACCTGGGCCGTTAAACTCCCCCACCTACCCAAAAAACAAAAACGACCCTCCATACATGAATCTTTCAGAATCTAGAAAACGGCAAAAAATTTTTTCGCTCGCGAAATAATTGTTTTGTTACTCTATAAAACCTTCTACAGTGATAAATCCTGAGTACAGCCCTATTACAATTGAGGGAGACATATTGGTCAATCCCCATGTGGAAAATAAAATTTTCTAACTGCGCCCTTTACTTCATTCTAAAGGCCCAATCTTTCAGAGAAGAAAAGAAGAAAAATTATTGTCACTTTTGACTTTTAATATATTTAATGCATAAATTTTGCATTAAAGGTGTCAATTTTCAAAGCTAAAATGCTTTTTTTTTTCAATATTCCAAAATATAAAAAAATTACATTTTTCAAATATACAGTTGAGACTGCATGAAATAACCTACAGAGAGTTTCCAGATATCTTGATCCCTCTTCGGTCGCCCAGAAGTTCAGGAAAAAATGAGATGAAAACATTATGGTTATGTGGGAACAATGTTGACACACTAATGTCATCAAATTCATTATCGGTAACAAGGCCGACCAACCGATGCGAAGCATTCAGCATACTAAATGAAAATCTTTTTCTCCCACTTATATGATATGGAAGATCCGCTTTTCTGCTCCCAGTCTGAATGAAATGAATAACTGGCTTTCAGACGCAAACCGACAAAAACCGAAAACCATACTCTATCACTCAGCACAGATCTTCGCATATTCAACTTTGGGAAACCCTACACAGCGAAAAACAAATTGGAGAAGTTGTCATTCGGTCGTTTCTCCATCTTTGTCTCGTAGATGGGATTCCGATTCGTGTTGTTTTAATCTGTGAAAACTATCTGTTATTATGTATAGAAAATGTGAAATAGGAGCTGGAACATATACACGTAGGTACCTATTTGGTACGGAAAAAAATGAAGCTAGAAAAAAGCGACCGTGTATATACACTAGATACTACCTATAATGTAAAAAATTAAAAAGAAACGCGTAGAGAAGGATCAAATTCTTCAGCGTTTGACAGGAACGAGTCTTGTTAGCGTGTTGTCTGGCCATTTTATTATTATTTTTATTTTATACGTACGTGGTATTATATAGGTATAGGTATACTTATAAAAGCGCATACCTATATTTTATGTAAGGTTTTTTTTTCTGTTATGTCGGCAAGCCGCCCGGCAAAAAAAACGAAAATCATGTCAACTCATAGAATTTCGAAAAAATTGAAAAGAAGACAGAACAAGTCAGAAATCAGAATAGGATGAAAATTAAAGGGGGAAAAAAAAGATGATACAATTTTCAAGTGGGTATACCTACGTTCAAGTTTATGAAACTTATCAGATAATAACTTCATTAGAGTTTTGTGTTTGCATTTCGTAGGTACCCAGTAGACAGTTATACAGGTAGCCCATTTATTTCTTCAAAATGGTACGAAGAGGTGAATTTGGACAGATTATGAGTAAAATCGATCTTGGTCAAGAACTTTTCAAAAGATCGAAACGAATACCACACGTACTGAGAAGCGAGACCAAGACTGACTATGCAAAATCAAGACCAAGACTAAACGAAAAACTCAAGAGAAAATTTAAAGAAATTTTCGGATTCTGCTTCTTACATAATTTTCAACATTTTGGACTCAATTTTAAGGTTACTGTATATTCTGGAATAACACAAAAGGTAAATTTAATATAGTCATCAATAATAGTGAAAATCTTGTAAGCAAAACCTAGATTAAAATCAAGACTTTCCACGGCAAGACCACGACCACAACCAAGACCAAAACTAAGAATACTGATACAAGACCAAGACCAACATTACCATGTCCACGACGCTGGTCTTGATCTGTTTCCACTTCACCACTGTGATAAAGCATTTGCAGTAATTAATCAGATGATAAACAGTTTAATGATCTTGATACTATGATGAAAACAATCAAATGTCACCTGCCACACATACCTATTCACCTACGGGCGTAGATAACTGGAGGATCTCGAGGATCTGGACCTTCCTTAACTGCGAAAAACAAAAGCGTTACATAAAAATTGGTATGTTTTTTTTGGTGTTGATGGTATTGTGGCGGAAGGGAGGCGAAAGGCACATATGAGAAAATATGGACATCGAGCTATCTTTGCTTTCGTATCTACCGCTTTTGTAGGCAAAAGATCATTCCCACCGATGGTTGATTTGGAACACTAATGTACCTAATACACGAATTACATTCACCATGAAAAAATAAAATACATAATTTTCACATAATTATTTGCGTGTTCTGTCAATTTGAAACAAGAATTACTTTATTAGAAAAGCTTGATAACTTTTGAACGGGTTGCATCCATTTATACTTCTTGAAAATTAGGACTCTTTATTTTAAACCAAATAGAACTACCAAAATTTAATTTAATACTTTTAAATAAAAACTTTAATAAGCATTAAAGTTCATTTTCACAGCGACAGTGTATTCTTCTGATTTATCATACCTTTTGATAAAATATAAATTATCATTGCAAAATCTCGGTCATAGTGCCAAAAAAATTTTGCTGTCCATCTGCTTTCCTTACATATCGGCCATAAATATGCGAAAAGAGGTGCATTATACTACATAGGTATCTACAACTTTTTATTTTAACAAACTTCGACTTTCAATTCATACCAAAAATTAAATTATGAATCGTAATATTTTCCATTCAGTGGTATTATCCAAAAATCTCAAAATTCAAAATAAATCGGAAAACCTCAAAGAAAAATTACAAAAAAAAAATTGTCCAAATGCCAAACGTAGCTACAAAATTTTAAATATCCGAACCACTGTAGTAAATGGTTTGGAAATCCAATTATATGGTATACATTGGATAAACATGATGGTTCTCGAGATAAGAATAATATTGACACCTTACAGTACAGAATCGAAGGTAGTCAGATACTGATTTATGCGTTAGAACGATATTATGTCGCACAGAAATTCTTACGGTCAAGTTACCAGCATCATCACTCATCGACAAAAGATGAAGGTACCGTAGTATACGAATATCCAAAAGCGTTTACGAAGATGAAAAACGTAAAAAAATACAAATCGACAATAACTAACAAAAAACCGAAATACTTTATGATATAGAAAGACAGATGTAGATAGACCGAATGATTAGGGTTTTAATGGAACTAGAAGACGAATTAATTTTTAATGATATTTTTAGTTTTTCGAATAGATAGATAAGAGGACTGGGAGAACATAGATTTTACGATTTCATCATTAGTAAATGGAGAACAGCTTAATATCTTGACCAAATGAACCAGGAAAATAACATGAGTTATATAGTGTGTATTACTGTACAGCTGGAACTTGAGCAAATGAGTAATGGAACTGGTTGGGAAAATAGAAACCTTTAATGGGATCTTTGCAAATAGAATATAAATGCTTCGCCGGATCACACGATTCTAATGGCGGATTAAAGCTCTGTGGAAATACTTGGTGATCAACACGTCCATATGATCATACTCCAACAATTTTCGCAATAAGGTGAGGGGAGATATGGGTATGGATGATTAATGAAGCAAAAAACTAGTATGAGGATTTGGCCCTCCTTTAGAAAATCTTTGATTCGTCACTGCAGGATTCTATTAACTTCTTTGGAAATTAAATACAAAAATCGTCAACTGCGATTCAACTAAAAGGACTCGAGACTAAATTCAATGAAAATTAAGGACACTGATGTAAAACTTGAGGAACAGTTGTATGTAATTCGTAAGAAAAAAAAACCTATCTAGCAAACTTCAGGCCAGTAAGTATTTTTGATTAATATACCATGGCATAAAAAATTGTAATTCACTGAAAATGTATTCCACTCGTATACTTAGGTTAATGATTTAACTTAAACAATACATATACATAGATACCTATGTACATATTTACAAAAAATACGACGGTTTTTCATAAAACCGACGGGCATACGAAAAGAATCTGAAAGCACCAAATCTGCTCCAAGCATAAACATATGCAGGAAGGGAGGAGAGCTCATTTTCTTTTGAAAAATATTTTTTTATAAAATTTATTCATAAAATTCTTCTTCTTCAGACGCTAGTTGCCCAAAAAAGTTCATTTAGGGTCTAGCGCACAGTAGTCAGTTAACTTTAATTTGAAAATATCGTCTCAATTTTCATGGGTTGACTCAAATTTGAAGTTAGCTCGAGTTTATCACCCACTATATACCGCACCATAAGGGTAGTACGATTTTTCTAACACAATAAAATTATAAAATCTTAACCTTCACAAATTGGAATTTACTGAATGGTATAAAATATTTTACTACTTGACTTAACGTCGAGGACAATAAGCATTTAATTAATTTTTCGAGGTCACACGACTTGAAATCCAAAGAGGCAAACAGTCCCAGTCTCAATGATCAAACAAATATTCTATTTAAACCATTTTTCAAGTGCATAGTTGTGTATGTTTAATTTTTATCTTTGCGAATAGACCTATCAAAATTCTCGATGCAGATAACAAATAGTATGGTAAAAATTAGTATCAGCGGGTATCTCTACAATAAAACCATCGAGGTAGAAAGTAAATTAATTTGTTCGGTGGAAAACAAGAGTTAAACGGGACTAATTTTTCACAGACAACGCGTCACAAAGAAAAGCACATTCAGGTAAAAACGTTTTTTTGCACCAAAGGTTGAAGGAGTCGAAATAGTTTCTCTACATGCATTCAAGTCACCTACAAATCGCGGCGGTTGTAGCGCATGTTAAAAGAAAACCAACAATCGTTCATTCGAGGACTCGCCTTGTCAATAGAACAGATATACACGACAAAGAAATTCATATCGAAAAGATATTCGCAGACTGCCAACAAAGAGTGGACTGTAGCCAAACCGACTAAACGGGTTGAAATACATGCAAATCAACGAACAAAGAGAGAAGACGTAAACAATAAGCAGAAGAAAAATTAACGTGAGAACCAAATTTGCGTGTGATTCAATCCGACGAGAATTTCAGTTTCTTATTTGATTTTGATAAATCCGTCACTTCAACTTTACACGGGTAAAATAAGAAAGGTAGGTAAAGGTATTCAATACCGTTATAGTATCATTTGTTCGCTCATCATTTCTTTGGGAAGTTGAAAAAGTTGATTAATTGCAAAGCAAATCATCGACAAAACATAGACAGAGCAGAATAGATACTCTATTTGTATTGATAGAAAAGATTGAAATTTTTCATTTTACTTGCAGCAAAGTCAACAAAGAATTATCAAAGAACCCAGCAAAAATTGTGAAAAAAATTAGCTCTATGTGCGGAAAAAGCGCTATCCAATTTTCAGAAGATAAATATGCCCACAGCTTACGAAAAAATCTGTAAGAATTACAGATCAAATTTTTTCAGCATAACTTATCCTCTTTGTTGTAAGGACATTAAATAATTTGTGAACAAACAATTTTTCACAGCATCGTGCAATTCAAAATAAAGGCGCTTGACAGACGTGTGTTCTGCATTACTTAGGTGAAAATTAGCGGCCGTTTGAAGAAAAAAAGAATCACTCAGCGAACAACTGAATGGGCCCGATGCAAGGATGACAAATTTTTGCAACAACGAAAAAATTTTTGGAACTCCTGGAGAGCTAAAATACCCCCCTATTCAATACAAGAAGTAAGACGAGTGTCTCATTCCCTCAAACAATTCTGATATGGCAAAGATTTTTGTTTGCTAGGTATAGGGGCCGAATGTCAGATTTACCTCTGGAGGGAGGTATTATATATGAAGAAAAAAAAATTATACTGACAAAAAGATCACAAAAAAAAATTGTTTTGAGTCACTCTTTGAGCTGCCTTGGATAGGTATTACTTTACTGACCTCTACAGAACTATTAATTTGTACAGTTGCTTATAGTTTAAAATACTGAAAAATATGTGAATCAGTGTATATAGTAGGTATAGGAAATTCATTATTCATCCATTAGAACCTAAACCTTTTTGTTTAAATTCAGGTGTTTGAAAAATCTGAAAATTTGCGCATCATTGTTGAGCTCCGCCGAGCCTATTAAGGGCTCGATCAGTGTAAGTCCGAATGCTGACAGTTAAATCCGCCATTATGGTAATGAAAACAAAATCATCAAATATTTAATTTATTGGAGTTAAGCTGATAAGCTGAGTTGAAAAATTCAATATTTTCAATAATAAAATAGAACTAAACATTATTATCCTAGATTTTTACACCCCTCGTATCATGCTATTCGATACAGTTTCACTAATTTTCTTCGATTTTAACTCGAAACAAATAATGTAATAATGTGAGCACTCTGACAGCATGTTTTTCGTAATTAGAAGAAAATGAAGAAACGGTGCACAACCAAGCTCTATGATTCCAAAAAATCGTAACGAAGCAAGCCAACAAAACCGGATGAACAAAAATATTTTGTCTAGAAAACTGAGAAAATCATAACCCTATTTCAAAAATAAAATCACATTTCTAACAGCTTTTCTGGATTAAATCTATGGCGAATGCGAATAGGGTTATATTAGTCTAACCGCTTCAAAGTAACACGGTAAATACAATAAAGCAGCTATCGATAAGAATCCCTCTTCAACATGTTTAATTAATAAAAAAATAAATTATTTTTGAAATTTACAAACTTACTTACACACGTCAAACTTGGGACCGGGACTGTAATAGTTTTTGTTCTTTGTGATAAATGACGGCCCAAGATGCCATTAGTTCAAGTTCAACATTTCATATTTTATAAAAGCTCCTCATACATATTTCACCATCATCATCATCATCATCATCATCGTAGCAATGCCTATCCCGAGTAGAGCCCTAATGATATAAGTACGGAAATACGCCATTTTGTATCCACAGTTTAATTCACATAACCCTTCCAGAATTTTAGCTTCATCTCAAGAACCAATGACACGATTTCAGCGACATTTTCACAGAATTTTTATCAAACGTATGTTAATGTTTCATCAGAATTTCTTCTTTCTACAAACAATGGTTCTCCTACAATCGCATTCGATAACTTTGATTTCATAATTTAATCTCATAAAAACCGATTGTCCAAAAATCTTTGGTTTTCTAGTTTTCTCAGAAATTACTCACTTAATAGGCACCAAATTCCATTGTGGAAGGGGTCATGTCCCACCCAAAAACATAAAGAAAAATTAAGATTTATTAAATTACTATGAGGCTGCTGAAACCTGAATGTGCTCCAGTATAAGATTAAAAAATTCATGCTAGTAGATCAATAGCCACTGGATCCTGATCATCTTCTCCCCAATTCCAACACTTTGATATTAAAATATCAGATATATCTTTCAGACACTGGGTAAAATGATCACGCAGCCAAAACCCATTTTAAAAAAAGGTGTGAGTTCCAATGAAGACTCATAAAAGATTGATGTGTAAACATAATAGTGTCGTTGTGGGCGTGCTTGTTGCATACACACACAACCACACACCTATACGCCAACAATTACAATATTGTGACTTGTAAGACATATGAGTTATAATTGCAATTCTAATTTTAGCCTCTACTAGAGTGTAGACCGAGCACTAAGATGTTTACACATTAAAACAAAAAAGATTCATTGATGATGATGGATCCAGATCCATTATGTTTTAAATTTTTTTTTTATGACCGTAATACTTACATTATATGAACATATCAGCAACCAACTAGATCTTATACTCTAAACATGAATTCTTACTAATAATTTTTCCAAGTAGGTACCTGTCATTAGTATCAGTGCAGGCATTGTTAGATAACATCATTTTTACAGGCTTATAAGTAATTTTATTCGTTGGACGACTAGCTTGAAAGGGATAGAAATTCCACAAAGTTATTTTCGGTGACAAAAGCCAGCATTTTACCGATGATCCGAAAACAAAATGTTCCAAGTCCAAAATGGATTGGTGAAAATTCCACTAAACCAAAAATGTGTTATTTCCAAAAATTAAAATTCGAGATTTTGCTAGAGAGTTATGCAATACGAATTTGAGCCCAAGTATTGTACACCACATTTAGAATATTGTAAATGTATGGACATTTCAATAATTTCTTTGATTAACTGCATTCGAGAAATTTGTGCCACCCACTTAGCCACACAAAATTTTTTAATCTTGCATGACAACAGAGCCTTCACTCAACACTCTCATTAGGTAGCTACTTTTTGGTAGTTCTTGGTGCCAAAAAAATGCGAATTAAAAGTGAAACCCACAACTAGTTCGATTCGATATCCACATTTCATAAAGATACATGACCCCCTGCCTAAGAGACTCATCTTTGGAAGACATTTTGGAAGCAATGGAGAGGTTAGTAATCCATACTAAACATGGTGTTGAAGTGCAGGAGAGTATTTTGTATAAATTAAAAAATTTTTGTCCAAAAACGTGTGGACCGCACACTGTAGCTATTATACGACAGTCAGTTTGTGCGCACAAAATACTCTCGAATTTTACGAACTTTGAAACAACAATACTGATACTTCTGCGAATTTTCAGTCAGTTTGGTAGGAAACGAATCAATTATTTCTTCTAATTCAAATAAAATCAAATGAAAAATTAGTTTGAAACTTGAAACGCTATCTTCTCGAAAACGAAGGTTTTTCCATTCTTTAACTTCGAAAGGAGGTAAGTTCAGCAATTTAAAAAAATGGAAGATTCGTAACTTGATTCAACTCATGTATGGTAAACTTGCGAGTGACCAAAAGTGAGTCTTTTACTCCTCTTCCAGCATGAATACAGAATATAAACCTTATGCTTGTTGCAAAAACAAACTTACCTTTATGAGGCATTTTCCAGAAAGCATCAACACACGAAGTGGCCACGTCCCGGGGGAAAGACCCCACCCCGACGCTAGCCCCGAACAGCGTTTTGACGGTCAAACTCAACCCGAGTGCGCTTTCCGTTACAGCACCCACGGTGCCGACTGTCTTACACCTGTCAAAAAAAAAAATTAATTAGGCTCTAATTGAAAGTAACATTATGTAAAATTTTATGTCGAAATAAACGAGCAGAAAATTCGTCGCAGCTTTTTTTCTCCGCATATCTTGTCGATAGATCAGAAAAAAGTGTTGAAGAAGAAAAACCAAATCCTGTCCTCGTCGATTAGAGATACCTGTATGGTGGGTATCATCAGTTAATTTAAATATGGTGTATATATACCTATACATCAATATGATATATATGTATCACAATCAATTTGCATAGAAAATCGAAGCACTGCTTGTTGGATACCAGAAACTACCGTTTTTCCCAGATCGTGATCCAAATTTTTTGGCTGTAAACCACTTTTCATTTCACGTCTACTTCGTAGGTATTACTGAATTGAGAAAAGTAATTAGTTGAACCTCATCTCTCCGGTTTTAAGAGGAGATGTTCAACTTTTTTTTCTTTTATATATATATATATATATATTTATATTTATACGCATGCTACGTACAAATTTTTTCAAGGCATACCTCCAGTAAAGATGACAAAAACGAAAAAAAAGAAAAGAAAATGATTCGCGCTCCATTTCATTTAATATTCGCGAGCACACTCACGCGATATCGTTTTCCCGTTGACCTTTATATCCAATCGACAAGCTATTTGATGATTCTTATAAATACCAATAAATTTGAAAAACGATTTTTTAACCGGTTGCGCCCGACATGAGAAAATCGAAAGTCACTGAAGACGTTGAATACATTTTGTTGGCCAAAAACAGAAATCGTAACTATCAAGCAGGGGCCAATAGAAAATAAAAAATAAAAAAACAAACATTTCATCCGATGATTGATGACCAAGTGGTTTCGCAACACGAAAAATATAGCTAAGTAAAAGGTCAAACTGAATTCATATTTTGACGAAATTAGATGAAATTCATGTAAAAATGTTCACAGAAATCTACCAACAGGTAACTGGTTTAGGGATGTAGGGATCAATTAAATTAGAAAGAACATATTGGGAATGGGAAACAAAATAGGTGTTGAAGGGCTCCAGATCCTTCTCTTTATATCAAATACGAAAGCCTGCTACTTTCTACCACTTTACGGTTGAATTAAGTACACAATTGGTCCGAATTTTTGCACTCGTACTTTAATTTCTCCAAAAGTTAATCAAAATTTTTATTTTTACAGAATGCCAGATTTAATTATTTATTCTTTCTTTTTTTTTTTTTTTAAATATGAAATTCACTCATATTTCAAGTGAAGCATAAACCTGCTTCATTTGCTAGTATTATGGAACGGAATCAGAAAGAACATATACGGTTACAATCCATTTCATAGTTCATTCTCTTCGGTTCATCAGGTTCTGCTTTCAAATTAAATTTATTTACATGGGAATTTCAAAAATTTTTGGATGATTGTATTTATTTATATTTTTAATTATCTGATAATTTATTCTTCTATGCACTTTACTAGGCAATTATAAATTTGTTGAAAATTATTTCTTACGGACTATAGTTCATTTCCAGTTTTGAGAACGTCAACTTTTTGTAACAATAGCGTTTTTGTCAACTTCCCTCATTCACACGAACGAAGTAAAAAATATTTAAGCAGAAAGCGTTGAATATAAGTTACTGAAAATTTTTCTTGATAAAGCAACGAACTGTTACCAATCCCTGAGTATATTATGAGGTCAAGATATTATAATATTAGCCTGTACAAATTATAGATTTAAATTACCAGTGACTTCCTTCTAACGGGTGGCTAAATTTGGAATAAATCGTAGAACCTCCATCAATTACTCTGTTTATTTTCGAAGTACCAAGTTTTTTTTTCGGAACAAAAACTAGTGATGAATAAATGTCACAACTGACGAAGTTGTAACAATTATCAACAATCAGTGCCTTTCAAATATTTTTTTCGCTCAAACACTTTATTCCCTATTCAAATAAGTTCATTTATAGTTCCACCACTCAAGAATTAAGCCCTCATTGGATTCTCTCAAAAGCTGAGTTTTTCACTAAGTTTTCACCTTAGACAATACAGTATACTGGATATCCCTTCCCCATGAAAAATATCTGAAACATATTTAATTTTAATGAAGACTCACCTTTCTAAAACAGTTGACCATTCGCACTAATCAGCAGCCGTAGAGAGGAAATTCGGGTTTGGATGAGAAAAAATTTATGGGCCCCCTAAAAACTTTAAAATTGTATCAACAAGGATTTATCTTTGGAAAAGGTTTTATAATACTGGGAAAGCCTATTTCACCAGCGGAGCAATCAAAAAAAATTTTCAAAGTTTTTCAGTAGATTTTCATGAAAATTTAATTATTTTTATCTTTTTATCTCGGGCCCTGAAGAATCCTCTTTTTCTCTTATCCTCTCGTCAAGCCTGCTAGTCAGATATAACAAAACTAACTGATAATTAATTAAATCACTTTTTATCGTTACCATCAGGTACCGAAAAAAATTTCTGTACATGCACTATAAGAAAATTGGAGAAAAGGATCGCTGCAGACATGGAAACCTGTACTGATTTTACAGTATCTAACTCGCTATTCAGTACCCAAAATTCTAATATTAAGCTTTTGAGAAAGGGAAATCTGTGAGTATTATTATAGCGACTAAACACCATAAAAAATAACACAAATACTTTTCAACTGCTGTAAAACATCAAGAAACTCCTCATCAGCTAGAAGATTAAGTAAGCTCATTTTTTTTCATAAACGTACTCATGCAACAGTACCATAGACAGGTGCATGTGGGGAGTAACGAGTCTGAAGCCTCATACAAGACGATAAAACTGATTAGAAAAATTATGGTGCAGCAAGCCATGCTAGAAATAAATAAATACAATAAAAATATGCTTAGCAAATAAAATAAGAGCAAGCCTGCTTTACACACTAATTTTTTGTTTCACTTAAAATAATGCACTTTTCTTCGCAAAAGTAAAATGATTTTTTCAAATCACTTCTATGCTTAAACCGTTAAGCCAACTGAAATTAAATTTTGCAGAATATCAGAATATAATAAACTACAAACTGAATAACCCACTTTTCAGCAGGTATGAAACAATTAATTGCAAGATAACTAATTCAGAATGAACATTTTTACTGAAAACTTAAAAGCATAATCATTGATTTCATTTTTTTTTTTTTTGTTTCCATTTCCCAGAACTGACACTGAAATAAAACCCTTAAGTAGAATTGAGAACTCACATTCAAACAGAATAGGTCAAGAAATAAAAATATTAATGAAAATATCCAAAATAAATTACTGTTCTCAGTTTCTTGAATTTAGATTTCTCAGAACTAACGCTGAAAAAAAAATTCTGAAGTACCTAGAATTGGGAACCAATATTCAACAGAACAGAAACAGGTTCAAAAGTAAAACTTTTCATGAAAACTTTCAAAGCTAATTCCAGCTTTCAGTTTTTTGAGTTTTTATTTCTCAACATTAACACTCAAACACTTGAGTATAACTGAAAACTAACCTTTAAACAGATTTTGTAATAACTTTCAAACTTAATTACAGATCTCAGAATAAAGAACCTGAAGCAAAACTTATCAAAAACCACCGAATGATGTTTTGGAATTTTGTGAAAGTTTGTCAAGTTGGAGGGTCAAAATGCTAGAATAGAAAAAATAAACTTCAATTTGTCACTGTAATAAACGTATAAGCCGGGTGAAATTAATTTGTTCAACAAAATTATTTTGGAAATATTTTCCCTTATATTTGACGTTCATACGCCATTACCCACACAGCCACAAAAAATATATTTGTTGCTTCCACTAAAACAACAAATTCTACGGTATTACCTATATGCCAGCAAAAATTCAGGGCCAGCACAAGCCAAAGCCAATGCTTGTATTAGATAAAGATATTGTGGGAACTGCCATACCTTGCCTAATACATAATACATTTGCCGGTTATAGTTGGCGGTGAGATGGCCATGTGGTTAAGTTCACCACTTTTAGCTAGTGAATATGTAGGTCCCAGGTTTGATTCCCCAAACAGACAAAAGATAAATCTTGTGACCATTGACATATGCTAAACATGCATGCACCCAAGTGGTGTATGGTGGAACTCACAACTCTCCTTCCTAACTTGAGCCACCGATAGATGGCGCCCTATATAGTGGAAATAGAACCCATATAGGTAGTATAAGCCTGTGTGTATGTATAAGAGGCATTTCTGGCTCTGCCCAACCTCCCACAGCATCTAATGTTGTTCAACTGGTGTTGAGTCTCTCTAGGAGGGGAAGGTGTGGAAACCACCACACCTTGCCTAATACTTACTAAAAACTTTTGAATTTAACTAAAGCTCTTAGTTGTATAAGTTTTCATTTCTCAGAACTAAAACCGACATAAAAACCACGTTCAGAACTGAAACTTTCGTACTGAATTACAGCTCTCAGGACAAATTTCTCAAAATGAAACTTTACACCAATCATCTAGATAAGCTAAAAATTTTGAAAAAATCCGTCAAGTGGGAGAGGCGTAATACTGTGACAGAAAAAAAACCATTTTCAATTTATAGTATAGATTCAATGTCTGTTAAGAAATTACATATTGTAGAAATATGTAAGTTCTAAAAATGCAACATAACAGGATGTACTGAACCAACCATCCGGTCGATTTAGACCAAAGACAATAAGGTTCATCCTTGTCTAGATCTGAATAAATGTACCAAATTTCTTGTCTATCGGATGAAAATTGCAACCTGTACCAAGTTGAACTGAAATGTATAAATTTCAGTTAATAGTGCCAAATGTTTCGTAGAGTCGTGAGACGAAAAACAAACCTACCTCCAACTTTGGGTCTCAATACAAGTTTCATTTTAATCCTATATGAAAATCTTCATAATTCACGAGTGTAGAGTGAACCACACAAATTCATTAGTTTAATTATCAACACAGGAAAAAAGATTTCACAGGTGAAAATTTCAGAATTTTGAACCTCAAACCCTTATTCCTGATGACTACGATACAGTAGCCAAACATGCAGTTCGTTGCACAATTTCTAATCGCTCTTCCAAACGCTTTTCAGTATTTGTCTATTTTTTATCATGAAAAAGAAAATTACTCAGTTCAGGCAAATAATACGTATAACTTAACTTAGGTAGACTTACTAAAAAATTAAAAACTTCTAAAAAAAAGTACCCACCTAATTCACTCAAAATTTCACTGCACTAAACATCCGTAAATTTATAATGCCACGATGAGCACGAGAGTTCTCTGAAATATAGTTCACGTCAATTTTACAGTTTTTGGTCATTTAAGGGAATAATTTGAAGCCTAATAATAAATTGCAGTCAGATAAATCAAAAGATCGGCTAAATTTTTGAACTTTTTGATGAAATTGTCCATGTCGACGCGAGAATTGAAAGTCATCAAGTAACATTGATGTAGATACTTTATAGACCAGAATGAGAGAGACCAACAAAGAATAACAAGAAATTATTGAACACTATGATAGCTGCAGGTGATTGATCACCAAGCATAATCCACACGTATAAAAACCTTTCGTGTATAAATTTCAACAAAATCTTGACACAAAGTACAAGATAATTTCTTTACAAGTGCATAGCCTAAATAATGTGTAGCCTAAGCGGTGTTTAGATACATGACGAAGAGTTCTTCTCACACAGAAATCTGTATTATTATTGGCGCCACGAGATAGATGCATGTAAAAAAACTACCAATTCACTTAATCCTTCAGTTTCTAGTGGAATAGGTAATGCAACTGAAACTAGTTCTATATTTACGTCTGTAAATAGGAAAAGGATTAAAACGAAGATTATACTCGTTTTTGTAAATAAAATTCGCTGCTTTTGTTTTTTACCCTTCTTTTTTATCTCGTAAAGAATTCTATTACCATAAAAAAAAATGAAGTGAAACTGAAAGTACAATCCAGCTGCATTTGAAGTTCATGGATTTAGTTGGAGAAAAGGCAAATTCGGCCAACACTTCATTGTTTACAACAATAAAGATTTTCAGGAATGTAACTAAGGGACGACAGGGTTCCAAGACTCCTTCAGTAAATGTTTTGTGAACTTTTTTTCTCAAATTACTTCGTCATAACCTATCCGAAGTTTGCCTGAGAAATTAGAGACAACATCTTTCAATATTCACGATTACACAGCTTTTTTCTCCAACTTTTTTATTTTTTAGGGCCAACTCTCGATAATTTATTATAAATGCTAGCGCCAGAGAAGCAATGTAAGCCCATTTGTTAATTAGGTTATAATTTGTTTTCTAATTGCAAGCGGGCACAGAGACGTAGTTACAATTTCCAAAGGGGTGAAGCCATGAAATGAAAATTTCGAATAATTTTCATAATAATAAAACGGAAATAAATATTGAAGCTATAAAACATTATAAAGTTGATAAATCTATGCGAAGGCAGCAAGCTATCTTCTATTAATAATTGAACAAAAAATAATTACAAAAAAATTATGAGATAGCTTTCTCAAAATGAAAACAAAGCTAAGTAAAACTGATATGCGTAAGCAAAGATCAATGTAATTATTTCATTTTCAATTTTAAAACATCTTTTAAATCCTAAAGACGATACATAATTTACGGATAGTTTCAGGTAAAAAAAATCAAATATTTTTTCATCCGAATAAGAACTGAATAAGCCCAAAAACTGTCAATAATCAATTAAAACAATATTTAAAACTCTTAAGGCAAAATAATAACCAAGTCGTCGTAGATCAGCCACCCTAAAAAAAAAAAATGAAAATCATAACAAAATTTTCAAACAATTATTAGCAATCATACTATCATAAAAAAATCAATAAATTTAGAAACTCATAGAAAAAATAAAGAAAATGTCATTAAAAATTATTCTCATATATTCTTCCAATATACTCACAGGACAAAATTAACAACGATGTATCATCACAATTATTGAAATTTTAAGAAACCTTCAAATTTCATTACGAAGTAAACATAAGCAGGGTTTCTTCGAGCGGGGGGTGCCTCAGCCCCCTAGCTCTATCTCAGTTGGTAAAATCATGATACAGTTAGCAAAATCGAATAACTGTTGACTTTTTTTTGTTAATTTACCAATTTTTTGAAAGTTGACAATTTTCTTGAAGAAAAGTTGGCTAATTTGGAAATTTCACTCCTCCTGTCTGCACTACTTTGATACTTCAAAGAACCACTGAACACAGGTACTTATCGTAATCTTTTTAGTTTCAAACATCGATGAATTCATCACTGATTTTGATAAAATAATTATTTTTTATTACATACTTGAGTGTTATCTCATGGTAAAAAATTAAAATTTACTTGGATTCATACGTGTAAATAAATTCAGAATTTATTCTCAAAAATAAAATATCATGAATTTATACCAGGTTTTTGTAGCAAATAAATCGAATAAACTAAAAGAATAAGTGAAAATTTCTTTCAATTTTTCTTCTGTATAACAAACTCTGCAACTTTACTTTTTATATTAAATATGAAATTGTATCCAGTGTTTTACTTGATAAACTCCAACACTGGCTTTAGCTCTGCATTTTCTGAAACTGCCATCTATTCTATTAACAAAAATAGAAGCAGTTTTTTTTTTTCAAACTGAATTCAACCAACAAAACGACGATTTAATCTTCATTTTCTCCTTTATATTAAATCCGCAGTTTGCTCGCAAACTCGAAATTTATAAGCACATCAAACTGATACAAAATTAATGAAGCTACAAACAGAAACATTCAATTTGAAGAGCCAATAAAATAGGTACATTTTTAATAATTTACACAGCTCACTACTCAATTTCTAAATTTCTTTTAATTGATACAAAAAAAAAGGGAGAAATAGTAACTAAATCATGAAATTACCCCAGTTAAAATTTCACTCCTGGATTAGAAAACTTTACTAATTCTTAAAAACATCAATTAAGCGTTACAAACAACATAAAATAGAAAAAATTCAAGAAGAGGTTTTTTTTATTTTGATGCTTTTTTTCCTCAGTCGTAGATGATCCAAACTGGCATGTTCTTTGATGAGTTACACAACTATAATGGGCGAGATATTAAATTATCACTACACGAGACTAGACCGTATGTGAATTGAAAAAATTAATTATTTTCCAAGTTCAAAAAATAAATAAATACCGTAATCATTTTTCATTAACTAAGTAATTAAATTTCACGCATGAATATGTCAAATGACATTAACACATGTACGAAATCAAGTTTCAGGTATAACTTCAATTCGTAGCAGTCATAATGCACGTAAATATTCTGAAAAACGTCTAATCACTCCTATCATGCTACAAAAATATGAAATTAACTTGCGAATTTTTTTTTTTTCACTTATTTTTTTATTATTTTTAACTAAATTTTGTTTGAGAATTTCAAATTTTTTCAAGGATGGCATACGTTCATTTTTTTGTGATTTTCGATTCGTCGGTAAATTCTTGAACTAGTTTTTCATGGCTGTTCAACTATATATTTTTGCCTGTTGGGTTCTTGGGTATTAATTTTTTTTTCTTCATTTACGAAAAAATTTTAGATCTCTTTTGATCTCTAGCGAATATATCGATTTTCATGACCAGACTACTCAGGCGTGGTTAATCCTTTTTTCTACATCCGGAATTGTACAGTTTTACTCCTACCTGCATTTGATGAATCGGAGAAAAAAAAAAAAATTTTTTTTAAATCTTAATTTGAAATTTATTGTAATAAATTTAGACTTATTTAAGGCAATATTAAATAGAAACCACATTTTCCCCCGTTATATTTCAACTGAATTCTGAAGCCACCACCCAACGAAAGTAATATTTACTAGCGAAAATGCAATTAATCACTCACAGACGAAAAATCTATTTTTTAATACAATTTTTTGATTTTACTTTAAACTTCCAGAAAAATGTATTTTAATTTCAAGTTTTTTTGAATACTATCATTTCATTTGAATCTTCCATTCAAATTAAATTTCAACAGATTAAAATAATTAAAGTTCTTCACAATATTTTCGAAGTAATACTCGATGTCTTTCCTCAAACAAAAACTAAAATAAATAAATAAATAAATAAAATAATAATAATAATAATAAAATAATCGAAATTATTAATTTTAAAACTTTTCAAACTGAAGAATCAGTTCTTTCTTTTCTAAATATTTACACGACTGTGAAGGCACAAATACCTACTGTATAATTTTCTCTGTAGGTTTTTACTAAAAAACAAACTTATAGTATTATGTTATTTAATATATATACGTACATAAAAATATATATATATATATATATGTAAACTTTTTTTTAGCAATTATAGTGAATACATACGTTAGGTCTACAACTACAAATATTCAATTCCAAAATATCCATCAAAGACGGTTTTGATAAAAATAATAAATCAAAATTAATAACAATATTAGCATCAAATTTATATTAAATTTTTGGTAATTTTGCAGGCTGGGATCAGAAGTAAATTGAAAATAAATAAATTGTGAATCGAAAATAGTTCTATTACTCTTGGAATAATCTTAACTATACTTGCTAAAGACGTAACACCACTTGGTAAACCAGTTCTTCACTTTATACGCTAATGATATTAATAATCAAAATATGACATTAGCCTATTTACATAGATACCTACCTACATATAGGTCGCTACGAACAAGATTAATTCGATTAGTCTATAATACTTAGTAGGTATTACGTTTACAGACGGGAATTTTTAGAGTGGAAAAATGTAACCTATCACTTAACTGGAACTCAGTTATCGATGAATGATCGATCAAGTAAAAATCAAGAACCGAAAAGTAGAAGCTAATTTGTTGAACAATCTGCTAAATATAAGAAATGCACAGATTTCTGAAAGAAGTCCAACTATTATAATTATTTTTTATCGCTTCTCAATAATTTATTTTTGCCTTTTTTCTACGTATTTTTGTTCAAGAATTTGAACGAGCCTCCCAAAAAAAATTTTTTTTACATATTTGGTGGGAAAGCCAACCAAAAACATTAAGGCCTACCAATTCAATTTACGAAAAAATTATTAAACAAAACACTCCAAACTTCAATTGATTAATGCGGGTATCTTTTAAGAAAATGGGGCATTACGCAAAAAGCGATACCTCCATGCTTTGTTAAAATCGGCCAAATTTCTCCGAATAAAACAATTGCGCAATTTTTTCCTTCTTTGTAGACAAAAAATATAACCGAATTAAGTAGACTATCCCGTAAGATGAAAAAAGAATATTTCTGCTCACAATAAAAAATTTTTTTCAAGTATTTGTTTAGTATTTTTTTCAATCCCGTAATATATAGTTTCTTGAAAAAAAAATCGCAATTCAAAGAACTTTGTTAAAAACGATATTCATAACATATCTGAAAATATTCACGTCATTTTCCGATCAGTACTTTTTTTTTCCTCAATTGAACTTTCATGCTCACAAATCTATATATTTAATAGGTAGATAGCAAATTATACGTCTACAATTTAATATTTAGTCTAAAACCCTAAGAAAATATGTTTAAGCTCATCAGTTAATCTTTAACCAGTTCATTTAATTCAACCAGTGTTTTGAAATTTGTGGAAATTTTCAGTTTTCAACCTACCGAGTTCTAATTTAAAGATAATTTCAACTGCACCTTGTCGTTTAGTATTATATCCACGCAGAATTTTTGTTCGGTACATTCAGTTTTCGGATTGATAAATGCTTTGCTTTTTTTCGGTAGGTACTGAACAAGATGAATATTTAGAATACGTACGTATATTTCCTATAAAACTAACCTAACACTTTATAAAACCAATTAAATTGTAAACCTATTTACAAGTCCTTAGATAATCAGAACAGTTTATATCTTATCAAGTCTCGAACAGCTCAAATTAAAAATTTTGAGTGAATGATTAATTTGAAAAATTAACTAAATTGTCTTCTAGCATTTTGACAGTCTAAACGTGACTGACCCTAAATAACTTTTTATTTCATAAAATTATAAAAAAATCAATGATGAATTTACTAACATTTGTACAGAAGCGAAAAGTCATCTAGTCATATTTATAGAGAAAATTCAGATACGTCTCTATTGGGTTGGTACATACAGTGATATTGACATCTAATTAATCGGTGAATAGACTAATTCAGTTTTGGAGAGTATAATTTTATCCATCCAAAACCCGAAACTATAAAACTACTGGTGCCAAAAATTAATAGAATTTTTTATTAATAAATTTTTCCCACAGAATAGCAAGATATACCTTAACGAAAAAGAAGTAAAAATTTGATGATCTTCAGAGAATAAAATTCACAGATTTTGCAAACATTCAGAAATAATTATTTAGAAAATTTTCGCTCAACTTTCTGATAAAAAATACAAATTCTATAGATGTCTACATCTGTAACTGGTCAGGATTGACAAAAGCAATAAATTTAAATTAAAAAAAAAAAAAAAAAAAAAAAAAAAAAAGCGAAAAACATGTATTTTGACATCTTTAGATAGACCTTTACCTGACTAAAAATAACTGAGAGATAAGGAATCGCGAGTAAAAATGTAAAATTAGTGTTTTTTTTTTTCTTCTCTCAGTCTCAGTGCACAGATTCGGATTTAAAGAGGATGAATAGGGAATTATTTTTATAAAATGAGTTTCTAACATAGGGAGGTAATTTATTTCTTATTCACAACACCGACGTAGACTTCAATTCTTCATTTCGAGTAGATAAGTAATTGTGAGATAGACAAACACCGCAAGTTATGATATAGGTTTTTTTTTTAAAGACAAATTTTGAAATAAATATTTTTTAATTTTCTAATCTGTTTATCTATCTATCTGTATTAGTAGGTACTTAAGAAAACTTAATATAAGTATGTTTGTTCGTCCATAACTTCAGAACCGCTAGGCAGATCGAGATGAAATTTTCAGTACTTATTTACTTTTGTAATTCCAAGGCATATTTCTAGCCCCCAAGAGGCAAAATTGTCAATTTTCACCAAAATTCGTCATTTACAACACAAAAACGAACGAAAAGGAATGAAGAGAATAAAAAAAATAGCGAATCGCGGTTGCAGCACAGGCAAGGCTGCGGTTGTAATGTAAATAATCCTTTTTTATTTTTTCTTTAAAAAAAAAAAAAATCTGGAGAGAATAAAAGTTTTGATTATGATTTTCGGATCATTTTGATGAATTCACATCTATATTTTATCTTGAAACTTTGAAATAATGTAAGATAATGTTTGATAAAGTAGAGTTAACCTTCAGGACTATATAGAGCGCACAAAGACCAGAGTATGAGCACAAATTTTGACTATGATGAGAATATTTTTGCGTATTTTTGGATATTATACAAAAATAGTTGCATATTATGGTAGAATATTGCGCAAAGGTTACAGTGATGATCAACTAGGCTTGGATCTTCGAGAAATTGTACATTTTTCTGCGAAAGTTCCTATACGGTATTAGTATTGATAATACTTATTAGCAACATTTTCCTGTTTCAGGTCATTTCATGACAAGTAAGCCCTAAATGTAACACAGCATTTTTTAGAATAATTGATTTATAATGTTAATTTTTGATTATTTTGATCATTTTTGAAGCACAATTCAGAGTAATAAGTTAACCATTCTCATTATTTTTGTAGAGAATATTTTGCCATTTTTGTTTTCATTATTTCAACAATATTTTTTTCTGGCTTAAGCAAAAACAAGTTTTCTGATCGCACTTATAACCATTCTTGGCAGATAGCGTTATTTGCCACGATTTAACAACGTGGGTAGGCCTAATTTTTCAGTTTATAGAAAATAGACGAAAGATAGTCGGCCGAGACTGATATCAAGATGCATCAAACAACATAAAAATAGGACACCTATTTAGCTGAGCTTCCATACAGAAAGTTTTAGAATATTTCACGTCCAAAGGAAAAATAAGTAAAATTCCCAACATAAAGAATGCACATTACGAAGGAATATTTCGTACTTTTTAGTACAGCGTTTACGTAAGTATAAATGCAGCCACCAGTAAAGACATACAATATAAAAGTTAGTATATTTTGGGCATAATCTGTCATTCCAAAGTCAAACGCGTTTTTGACCACACTTACCAATACACACGAACGAAAAACACTCGAACAACGACTAGTGCGTCCAGTTTCAAAATTTATCGCGCATCTTGCAGTAATTTTGCATATTCACAAATTAGCACAACACTCGACCGCTAAAATTTTCAATTCTAATTTTATTTTATTTTATTTTTTTCCCGCACTGAGATAAAGAAAACTCAAAACCGAATGCTCAATGACGATGACGACATCATCAACAACAACAACAACAACAACAACGTTTTTCGCATATTTTCTCAAAGAAAAAAATTCATAATTTTTGAAGCCCTTTAATGAAAAAAAAAATTTCGCGAGTAAATTTTACAATTTTTCAAATTTTTAATTTTGGATATCGCGTCCGAATGCACATTATCACCGACTGATTGAATTAGGAATGCAAACCCTCTATAGAATAATTCAACGAGCCGTCTACTAATTAAGTATCATCATATTTCATATGGCTTAGCTTGCGTATACCTATACATACACATATGGCAAGAACAAAAAAAAAACAGAAACCGAAGGTGCCAAAGCGTTTAGAAATTCGCAAAAAAAAAAAAAATTCGGCAAGATCGCCTAAAAAAAAGCCCAAAAAAAATTCACAATAAACGCTTCGATGGGTACACCGTACACGACTGACTGAACGTTTAAATGCCCCAAACGTAACAATTCGTCCGATGGAAAGGGTGGAAGATTGAACACCCACCCCCTTTTTTTCCTCATCATTCTTCTCATTCACCATCTCTCTCGCACTCACTCACCTCATTGAGCTCTTTCACGCTTTTGAAAATATCCCTGTTTTTTTCTTTCTCTTTCTCCTTTCTTTTCTCTTGGCTCGCTTATCGCTGTCTCACTTTTTAGGGATTTGCCTATCTCCGTCTATCTGCAGCAGCAACACCACTACCATCACTTCCACCACATCCACATCCACCGCCACCTCCACTATAAACACAGCGCGTATATACTATAATATTTTCTATATTCTCCCAACCATATACTGCACTGTATATAAATATAGTCGGCAGCTGTTATTGTAGTTCCTTCTTCCCCCCTTTTTATACAACACAGCCCTCCTCATAACCCCCTCACTTCTTGAGCCATTCTCTCCGCAGAAAATTTTTTGCCGCGGAAGGGGATGGCGACTAATAAGATGGGCGTGGTCGATTAAAGGTATCGAAGGAAAACGGTGGGGTGAAAAGTGGTTTTCACATTGCCCTTTTTTTTCTCTATTTTTCCTTCTTTCTTTTCTTTCTTTTTTCTCGGCGGGTACTATGCGGAAGTTACCAAACAAGAATTTCGAGACTGCACACATAAAAAGATATACGCACAGACAGGCACACACCAACCTTACCCATATACCAACTCCAAGCAGTTTCTATCTTTCTCAAACACATTCACACAAACACACTCTCTCTGGATGTATCTGGCTTACCGCTAACTTTGCATAATAATACGATTTTTTATAAACAATTTTTTTTCTTTTTTTTTACGTTGAAAATGAAAAAATAAAAAATAAATAAAGAAGAAAATATAAACTTGGTCGCCATTTTATACGCGGAGGGGTGCGTTTTTTCCATTTTTTTTCGCTTTCATGGACGTAACACATACAGCCCTTGAGAAAATATGGGCATTAACATTTTTATTGTTTAGAAATTTTTGTCGATAACTTGAATATACTGAATATATTATACTTTTTTTTTTTTTTTATCATTTAACACGCTGCAACACCTAATGACAGAGGGATCCTATGGCAGCAATAAGTATTTTGTTTTTGTTATTTGGAAGAAAGCAGTAGAATTGTACTTCTGAAGGCAAAAATAGGGGTTAAATTTATACTTATAAATGAAGATGACTGAATAGGTGAATATAAGGATGCATGGTGCATAAAAACATAATTCAAGAAAGATCGCTAACAATACGAGAAAAGGGAGAGAAAATTTATAAAAATATTGTGATGGGTTCTTTACAGCAGTTAGAAAAGGGTGATTAGAATTTTGAAGAAAAATACAGTTCAGCCTCAAAACAAAAAAAAACACCAGCGCAGCAGCAAGATACGCTAGAGAAAAAAACATAAATACGAATCGAATTGATAACTTCCTTTTTTTGAAGTCGATTAAAAAAGGTTTTCTTTTCAAAAACCAAACGCAAAATAAGAAGGAAAAAAACCACGATAAAAAAATATTAAAAGCCGAAAAATTTAAATAAAAATTACTTTTAACTGAGATGAACTGTGAATGAGATTCACAATGAATTGTATTTGCAAGTTATAAATTACCAGAGGACTTAAATACAATGAATATGTAAACGCAGGTCAATTAAGTAATTACTTGGAAAATAAAATAAATGCAAGCTCGCTTTACGCTCAGCTTCTTTGATTTATCGGGAATTTATTTTCTCTTCTTAACCATCCATAGTTTAAGATTCGCTCAAATCAACACTATGCATGAACCGTAAAGCCGATATTTGGCAGAATGTTAGAATAAAATAGAATCTATGTCTGTACCAAATTTCACACCATTACGCATTTTATAGCCCTTAAACTACCAAAAATTCAACCTAATCGGATCTATCGGACGCACTGTACGACTAATCCGCACCAAAAACAATGACCCTTATCCTTTCCGGATCCAAATATTCGTACTAAATTTCATGATTATCGAACATAAATTACGACTTGTGATATATGACACAGAAGTGGGTACAGGTACTACGTATAAATATATAAGTATGAATATTAGCTAATAGTGCCAAAAGTTTCCCGGGGGCATGAAACGAAAAACGTACCCATCCTCAGCTTCGGATCTGAACATCGGATCAATTTTAATGAGAGAATTTTCATCAAAAATCTACTTTAAAAACGTTCGGACAAACAATTTACCTATGTTAAATGGAGGAGGACAAACAAAAACAAGCGACCCAAAACCCAAGACCAAGATAATATTGCAAGGTTCAATTAGCCTCATTAGTTTGTCCTTGCTCTTGACCTATGTTTTACTTTGCTATATTAATGATGACAGGTGACTAAATTAAATATACCATTCATGTCCTTCGAAAATATGGAAGAAAAAAAAATTAATTAAGAAGTAAGATTGTAAACATTTCACAGTTTGTTCATGTTCATATTCTTCAAGTTACGTGTTCGATCTTGGTGACTGACCTTGCGGCTTGCAAAAAGTGTGCAGGACCAAGACCAATTTTGCTCATCACAAGTTAAATCTACTTACTTTATGAATTTTTTTTTTTTTCCTCAACACAGTCAGTGTCAAGAGAGATATTTCCTAGTTAAAACATTCATGGGCGTTACGAGAATTTGTTTTCAGCGTGGGCATTGCCAGTAAGTTACGTTGTATACAAACAGATAAAAATAAAAGAAAGTTACAAATTACCAACAAGTTTTTTTTGTTCTTTTATTCGATTTAATTTTCGTTCCACAATAGTGGGTGATAGCCCACCCTTGCTGCAAACAGTGATTAGTGATCACTCATCAAGACTAATTTTCGAGTGCCTACGTAACAAACACAAAAATTATTAAATTTATTAATTTTAAAATAATTTTCATTAAAGGAAGTATACAAACTAGCGAATAAGCATTTAATAAAAAAATAAAAATGAAATTCAAATCAGAATCACGTACCTACCACGAAACAATAAATTGACTAAAATCAATAATCACAATATGAATCATGACTAAACTAATGATTCATTAAAATTAGAATCATGAATCAATTTTAGAATAAATAATTTAGAATTTGGCACACATTAATTTTCACTACCTACTCACAAATTTACATTTTAAATATTAGCGATGAAATTCAATAAGTTTTTCGCGGGCTTCACTAGCGAAGTATTCGCGCTAATCACTTATAACCTCTTCTCTTTCAAGCATCAAAATTTTCTATTAGAAATGAATTTTCTACATTTTTGAATTCGTTATTAATTGATAAAAAATTAAATTTGCTATGAAATCTGAAGAATATAGCAACAGATGAATTCAATAAGAAAATTAGAGTTCACGAAATGGCACGTTTGAAAGAATAACTCGTAGTCCTCAAATTATTGACAACCATGATTCGAATAAATAATTCTACTTTATTTTCCATAAACATAGCTGGATTTTGGTTATAATGTTTGGGGAGATTAAGGCAATGGTCAAGTTTTATCTGTCCCCCAATACCTGCTTTTAATATCTGTCAGTAAAAAACCATTAAGAATTTCAATGGATATCCTACTCTTTTTTTTTGGAAAAATCTCTGGGGGGCTAATTACCTGTTCCTGTTTTAAAGGGACTTAGCCCTCCAGCCCCTCCTAAATCCCCCTATTCCCATATAATAGGCATAATAAAGTAGCTTAAGATTATTCATAGTCTCGGAGGTTGTACAAGCATTCACACGATTTTCGAATGTTCAAATGTTTAATATACATCTCTTCCAGAAATTTAAGATGAAAAATGACAGAATATGTAATTTTTATGTGAGAAATTACGGAAGTACCAACGAATTTTCAACACATTCCCACAAAATTTTACGCAAAACATTAGAATAATGTCAGAACATTGGAAAATCAAATTAATTCTTGACAAATTTTTCCCCCATCGGTTCGACTAGTCTACCTGCCGGATATTGTAATTTTTTCGGCAAAGATGATGCTAGCTTTAATCGTATTTTTGTGATCAAGGCATACAGTAGCCTAGTCATGGGATAGAATTTCAAATAATTAAACAACTTAAGAAAACTTCATTAATACACACTCTCCATTTCATCACTACAAAATTCATCAGGTTTCGTGATAGGTAATAGATACCTACATCATATCTCACAATCCGAATAAATCAAAATAGTTTTAATAAATTTGTAATTGAAAACAAAAGGAAACAGAAATGAAAACTGATGGCTGAAATTTTCAGCAAATAATACTCTGTTCATCAGTAAAAAAAAAATCATCAAAATTTAAATTAAAAAACAAAAAAAAATTAAGGAAACTTTAAAAAAAAACCTAATATTGATAGTCAAAGAAAAGTCACTTTACTTTTTCTGATACTCCAGATGAAAAGATTCTCTGCACTAGGCAACTTTACATGCTACGACATATTGAATGAAAATTGGTTAGCAAAAAAATTGTTTAGAAACAATCGAACTGAAGTTGTTGAGAATTTAATAATTAAGGCCTCATCAACCAAAAGAAAATCACAGTTCACTCCTCCTACTTCGATGGGACTGCCATCAGCAGTTCATATTTGTCTCATAATACCAACCAAAGAGTGTAACCAGACTTTGAGGTATGACAAGAGGATTCGAGAAAGCCAACAAATCTTAAGAGAAAAAACTTGAATTACTTTTGCCACTAGTCCATAGATACGACAAAGGCATAAATGACATTAAAACCATCAAAAATTTTGTTAAAAACAGTTTAAAAAATATGGACATTGTAAATTAACCTCAACAACAAAATATAATCGTTACAGCATTTGAAAAAAATGAGGAGCATGTAAATAAATCTGTGTGAAAATAAACAAGACGAACTGAAATGGGGCAGTAGGACAACCAATACTTCATAGGATATTTTCACACGCTACCGTAACATTGCTCTGTTGCTCAATAAGAAGTTACTCAAACCTCAATTCAATTTCATATAAATTAATTAAATGCAATCTCAGAATTACACCAAGCTAAATCTAGCAGTGTTATAATTAACTCTTTAATGAACGATTGGCTCACTCAAAAATGAAGCTGGTTCAATGAAAATAACTTTTGTAACCAATTTATCAAGTCAGTATATACTTTTTCCTAAGAATAATTTTCGGCGGATCGTAAATTTGTAGGAGCAAGGCTTAACCATCCTTGATATGAATATATATTTACCGATAAAAATTAAAAAACTTAAGTTTTAGAGAAAGTGTTCAAAATTTTCGGTCTCGCAAAAACTGAACAAACGAAAATAGGTAGCCCAGGCTAATACAAAAATTAACAACTACAATAAAAATTTCAACGAATTGGCTACTTCCTTCGGAAACTTCGGACGTATACCATCCAAAAATGAAAAAACAATTGTAAACTTGGTAGTCTCTTAGTATCCCATGACTCAAACGTGACTGCCAATACAGTGTTTCTTAGATGGTAGTAATTTACAGTACATGAAAATAAACGCTGAATCAAAAGTTAAAATCAGCTAGAAATATCGAGTTCAAATACATGAAACAAAACGATTGGAAACCGAATTTCAAAATACAGAAAAATAAAAAATAATGAGAGACAAAAAAACAGAACTGGAAATATGAAAATTCGTTCTTTTTCCAGCCCGGTCTATCGATTATTATGTAGAATAACACGCGAAATTTCGCGTCGAATCGTGGCCTGCCGACTATTTTCCCCTCAAAAACTACCCCTACCACAGGGATGAAGAGAAATGAAAATCGAATTTAAGGTTAATAAGAGGGTGAAGGATGCTGAATTCATTGGTTAGCTGTAATAACAATGAGAAGGGCGTGGCCATCCTATTACACACGAATGAGTGAACTTCGACTGCGTGTAGCCTGCAGCATTCTTTTATCGAGACTATCCTTTTATTGGTTCTCTTCTCCGATGGTTGTGCATGTCGAATATACAGTAAGTATACACTGCGTCCGGAAAATATTGGTGAAAAATGATGTGTTTTTCTTTCGTTTTTCGTTTTTTGTATAAATTTATAATTTTTTGCGATTTTTTTGACTTGAAAGAATTGTTGCAGACAATGAGAGCATCCTGTCTTCTCATATCAATTCGTTTTCAAGTAGGTCCAATCGACTATTTCGTGGATGTTTGGTCTGATTTATAATTTTTTCAAGTACAAGTTTTTGATCAAAATAATTATCCAAAATATTTTTAATTCAGCTTATAAACGCTTAACTAAAGAACGATGTAAATATACATATAGGCAACAAAATTTCATTCTCAGTCTATCTTCTGACATGGAGGGTTAAAATTGGAGGGTTACGATTTTAATTTATGAGAATGTCAGTTCACATACCTATCAAAAAATAAAAAACGAAGTTCAGAAACTGAATAACGATCTTCAACTTCGATACTAGATTTTTAGGAAAACTAAGATGACCACTGAGCTAGAACTCTTCCATTTACTTCTTCACAGCAGCAATAGTTGTCAAAGACAGATTATGATGAGCTAATTCCAAAGGATAAATGACATCATATAGCTAATGCACGCCAAAAAGGAAAATAAAAACACATCAAATACTCCAAGAGCACAGAAATCCACAATGGTCTCTAATGTAAAAATTTTAACAGTTCTCCACTCGAAAACCGACAAATTCCAAAATAATTCACGGAGTAGGCTACTGAGCATCATCATCATGAGCAACTTTATAAATAATTATAATCAATATTGCTGAACCATTATGAATTTCAAAAGATTAAAAAAACATGAAACAACAGTAATAGCAGTTCGGATTGAACCTGTGGAACAAAGGTCAAACAGTAAGTAGGCCTATTACTCCAGTAACAAAAATCGATTAGTTCTATCCTCGACGAACTCATTGGTATAAGGTAATCAATTAGTTTCAGATAACATTGGGAACAAATCGAATAACTTTTAAACCATTTTTGATGATCCAAAACACCGAATTATTATTTTTTCTTCAAAACTTCATACCAAATTACAAAAATTTCACAAAAATCTTTGATAAGTATAGCAAAGCAAAATTCTATACAGGGTGTTCACCTTAAATAGGTAACCACCCTAAAGGAAAGTACACAAGGATTTTGTTTTTTGTAACTTAAAATGTTTCCATTATTTTTGCAAAACAATGCGAGTAGCTACTTAAAATAAAAATACAACAGGAAATCGAATGGTAAAGTTTCAAGATCATATATCATCAATATTCAAAGAAAATATTAACAAAATTTATGATAGATGTGCCCTCTTTTTGAAGTGAATTGAAACAGTTGAAAAGAAAAATGATTTAAAGCATGAAAAAAAAAAATTTTAGACATTAACATTCTACTTTACAATTAAAGTTGTACCCTTACTTTCGTGAATATTGTTCAGTTATGAACTTTAACTTCGAAGAGAGGGACTTACTTATTTTTATTTTTATTTTTTGGTGGGTCTAGAACTCCAGTCTCCTTTCTATTCTAAAATTACGCCAATGATCATCAAGAAAAAGCTTCAACTTGGAACTAAAATCGCCTAGAAATTCCGAACATCATCAATGTAAACTAAAAATTATAACTAGGTATACCGTACATAAAGAAAATTAGACTGACTCTCTAGCAGAACTTGAACTCAAAATTGTTTCTACGAATTTTCATTCGAATTGAAAAAATTGGAAAATATTCAACACAAGACCACTTGGTCAAGAATTTATTCCACCGTGTAAAAAATTCACTTATGTGAGCACCCAATAAGTGATAACGACTTTTGAAGTTTCGCACTTGAGGAAAAATTATCAATGGAGAACATCTGACTACATGCATGCGTAGGTAGTCTACATAAGTAGTTATTAGCTTTTCGAAAACGAGGAAAAGACAATGAGTGCACGGAGGCGTGCATATCCTATTTTAACAACAAATGAATTCGATTTTGATTTCTCATTAAAACCACAGTGTGAATATGGCTCGTATCATCGTTCATATTGAAATCATCGAACTCATTTAAATCGTTTAAAAAAATAAAACGGAGTATATGGACTCACGTTTTGAATGAAAATGTTAATTAAATTCATTTTTCTTCTCATTGAATAAAATTCTGCTTACGTCCATTAACAGTTTTCAAAAAAAAAAAAAAAAAAAAATTCAAGTGTTACTGGACTGTCGAATATTATTACAAATCTAATGTATCTATTTTAAACACAGTTTATAATTAAAGAAAATTGAGTTAAAAAGTTCAACCAATTTCATCAAAATTTGATTTAAAAAATCATAGAATCTATTGGAGAAAAACAAAAATCTGCAGTTTTTCAAAGCGAAAAATTTTTAATCTAAAAAATTACATTTCTTCGAGAAACGATCAATTTTCCTCGAGGAAAATAAAGTATCTTTGCCACTTTTTATAAATTCGTATTTTTTTTTGAGAGCAGACCAACTAAAAACTTCCTAAACCTGCAAGCTAAAGCAAAAGTCCAGACAATGATATTTTCATAGGTTAGTCATATGAGGGAAGACTACTGTGATCCATAGATCAAATGTTCTGTTAATTTATTGATATTAAAACATCAACAAATTATATTTTTAATTATTTATACCACTTCACGTAGTATATTTAAGCCCTTATAATACGAACCATAAACATTAGAAAACTGAAAATTTATCAGAGAAGACTGTTAGATAATTTTTAATTTTTTCTTCTACATTCTTCTTCTCTCTATCAATGACAAAATCATACGAAAATTGAGGATTATATCGCACTATCCATAACCATAGTACCCTAACAGCACTTATAAAAACGAAAATAAAATTTCGAATTAATGCATTAAAAATAAGAAACTTTCAAAACAAAAACTACCCAAGGGCAGAAGTTTGAAATAAAAAGAAAAACTCTATCGCCGCAAGATAGGCTAGAAAATGTAGGTTTTCTTAATCAAAAACAAAAAATTAATTAATTAATTAATTAATTAAAGTATTCGGCAGAATGCTGGGTAAAAATTATGTTTAAAATGAACCGTCAAGGAAATTTACGATGATTTGTATTGCGAAGTTATGAAATATGTACGTAGGTAAGTTATTAAAAAATAACTGCTCAGCAAATAAAATAACAGCAGGCGTGCTTTAACACAGTTTCTTTGGTTCATTTGGAATTTATCTTTTACACATGAATCGTTGATCGTTTTGCCATTCAGTCCTCAGAGGGTGCAGTTCTTTTCGCGATATTTATTTTATTTTATTTAATTTTGAAATCTGAACTCTTGGTAGCCTTTTTTTCGGTTACCTTATACATATATATTCAGTTAATAGAGTCAAAAGTTTCCTGCGGTCATTAAACGAAAAACAAACCAATCCCCGATCCTGGGTCTTAATATTAGATTAATTTTAATATTTAGATTTTCTTAGAACCTACATAAAAAAGTAAATTAAAGAAAAAATCGGGATATACCTATTGCCATATAGCACGCGAGCAAAGTACGCGCGTGACGTAATTTCTGTATTTTCCACCAGGCGACAGCACATGTCAAGAGCGTCAGGGTATGGTATCGTATTTTTTCTGAATGTTGTTGAACGAAAATACAATCTGAAAGAAATTAACTTCAACTTTCGAATTTCTTTTCTTTCTTCAACTGCCTTTCTCTTTACCCAAAGTTTAAAAAAACATAATTTTTAAAGTTCCCTCTCTCCACACAAAAAACATTGGAAAGAAAGAACATTGTGAAGTAGATCTATTTTTTTCATCATTCACTAAAGCCACATTTCAAAATATACCTCACAAACAAGTTACGGTACCTAAAAATCTGACTTTTTTTTTCAAAACTACGTTATTTTAGATGAGTCCAACAACCGGGATGGCAATGTGTAATCATTGAAACGGCTAATTTTGTCTATTTTTTAAAACTTCAAAGAATGACATGAGAGGTTTAACCCGAAACACTCAGCCTTCGCGAAACTCGACTTCCATTCGTACAGTCGTACATCGAACATTTTTACGTATAGATATCTACTGATTTCTCCTCTTCCGGGCTACACCGAAATCATCGATTTCAAATTTTTATGGCGAAGCAAAGAACACTTTTTGCATCGCCGCCTAAATACGAATAGGTACAAAATGAGAGCGTGTAAGGGGCTCGTGGGTGAAAAAGAAGCGTAAGGCAATTGGGAAAAAGAAAAGAGAGAAAATTTTCAAAAAAAAAACAAAAAAAAAACCATAAAACAAGCCTACATACAAACGCCGGTACAATGTTCGTTAATTTAATCGCTCTGTGTAACAGAGAGACCGATGAAATGTAATCGAGGTAGTTAATAGTTCATTTGTAATATCAGTGACAAGCCTTCAAAACTTCCGAGCCAGAATGGTCAAGAAGATACCGGCTGCTCGAAAGTACATACAATAAACAGTGTACTCTTCGAATGAAATGAGTATATTATTTGGAGGAGAGAGAATTAAAAAGAAAAAAACTATAGCGCAGCAAGCCTCGCTAAAAAAAGTATAGGTTTTCGAGAAAAAGAGTTATGAATTTTGATGGTCACATTAATTGTCTGTAAGTTTATATGCGTTAATGGTAAGTTATATGATTTTGTGCAATGTGTTAGCCGCTGACAAAATATTAGACAACGTGAAATTTAAAAGGATTGTTTTTTAAAACGAAAAATTAATAATGATGATAGAGTAAGGTAAATAATCATGTAATAATTTCAAATAAAACCAAAGAAATTTAATAGATATATTAAAAAAAAAAAAAAAAGAACATGAACAAGTGGTTAATTCTTGTAAACAAAAGTTCATGCAAATTAGTAAAAAAAAGAGGAAAAAATCTTTTGTCGGAAGTAAGTACTGTCCGGTCGATCCGCTCCAAAATTGATAGCATGTGACAGTAAATTATAATGAATATTTTTTTCAAATTTCGTACATATGATTTTAAAATTCTACATTTTATAACCAATATAAAAACAAAAATAGCGGTACCGGAAGTATCGTCCAGCCGATCCGCGCTAAAATTAGTATCGTACTATAATGAATTAAAATAAATATTTATTCCGAATTTCGTGGCTATTGGTGTAAAATTGAGCATTTTATAGCCAAAATAAAAACAAAAATGGCGGTGCCGGAAGTATCATCTGGCCGATCCGCACCAAAATTAATAGGTCTGGTTCTTAGCTTGGTACAAATGTTAGTACCAAATTTCGTAACTATCGGAGGAAAATTGCGAACTATACCGTGGGAACAAAAAATTGACTTATATGTAGGAATTTGAGTTATTGATGCCAAAAACGCACCCACCCTCAACCCTGGAGGCTAATATCGCACCAAGCGTAATAAGTAGATTTTCTAAAGAAAACCTACTTAAAAAGAGAAAACCAGTCGGAAAATAACGAAGTCTATCTACGAGAGAGAAGAAGACACGCAGACTACACAGGGCCACTGCGTACGGAGCACAGTCGGCTCTAACTGCTCATCTGTGAGCTCGCTGTATGCGCATTCTAAACGTTGCGGCGTGCATCATCACTCGCCGATCTACGTTAATGACTCTATGATTACTACTGCCATGTCATTCTGGCTGAAAAGCGGTTTCATTAGCCGATAATCGACGAGTTCTCTTTCGGATATTTTGACGCACGGCATACATAAATGAGCATTCAGTCGAATCGTTCGCGAATCACCGTCGTGCGGTATACCCGCTGCATTTATACCGACTTTCGTAGACCAAGTTGACCAAACTTGCGTAACCCAGGTGACAGACATGTTGGAAGACCATTACCCTGATTTGTAGGTTAACCCTGGATTCCCAGTGACAAAATGAACATGAACTCGTGGAACGCAGTAACGCAATTCACACGAGGCAATCTATAATGCGAGGGCAATACCGCCCAAGCCTACCTGTGACCGGTTTTGAACATGCGTTGCACCTTAAAAGTAATTTAACAAATATATAAAAATCATGACCATAAATACCGTCCGACAAATTTCTTTAAATCTCGCAAAAGACCTATAGCGGAATAATTTTTCCTGCAACTGCTTCTTATTCTTCTTCGAACTATAAGTAAATATTTTCTCTGTACCAATGCATCGATGGGGGTAGCGAACTATAGTTTCTACTGAAAACCTGCGTCGTGGAAAGATGCCTAAGGTAAGGAACGAAATAAGGGGGAAAGAAGAAAATTAGGGTCATGTTTTCATTCTTTCAACTCCCCCTCGGTTGTACGTACCCTTTCTCCAACACGAAACTGATCATTTGTCAAAGAGAAAATAAATTAAGTAGCATTTAAACGCGGAACGATATTGCCCTTATACTAACGATCCATTTGTAAATAGAATTTATAGTAGCTGTTTGTTTGGTTACTTGTACGTACCTACTTTTTCTTTTTTCATCGTCTTTTTTTCTTCTTCATCTTTTACTACATCATCTCTTGCTTCTCCAACGAATGCGGTATTAATAATGGTATAATACCACGTAAAAGAAACCGCCTTGTTTATGTTGTATTCCGACAAAGATGAAACGAACAATACGTCAAAATCCGTGAGTCTTTTTACCTCTAACGTTAACAATGGCTAAAAACAAGAATACGTACAGGTATGAAAAAAACACAAACGTACTTAGGTACGTATAAAAATTCAATTTCGTGCAACACTTTTTAAAGAAAAAAATTTTGATTTTTTTCCCCTCACTTTTAGGGGCATCGCGGTTAGAAAGCGGAGAAAAAGAGAAAAAAAAAGAAGAAAAAAGTGAACATACATACCGATATAATCTTCCAAAGTGCCACAGGTTTTTAGCCAGGTTTTCCGTGAGCCATGTTTGAGAATTGATGTATGTCTTCCGACTATTTTTTTTCTCCTTTTTTTCTCATTTTCAAGCGCAGACTGCGAAGTAATCCAGCGGCCTAACATCAAAGGTGATTTAGCTGTTGTTAACCGAAAAAGTGACGGAATAGGATGAGTGAAATGCATAGCACTTTCTATGTGTGGCGGTGGTTGGATACGTATCAAACAATAAGAAGTTCAGGTGAGAATTGTCGAGGCTAAATGCATAGGTACCGAGTTGAAATCGATAGTTTTTATACGAAACTGGTTCGATTGCATTTACAAATTAAGAAAATTTGTTGAGTGCTAGTTGGCTATTTTAGATTTTGATATTTAGAGATGATATCTTATTCCGATATTTCGAGATGATATCCTCGATATTTCGTCACTTTCGATACACTGATGACTAGACAAAGGTCCTCGGTTTCTTCTTCAAACGACATTTCCCTCTCTTTAAATTTATCTATTCATGCCTCTAACTATGGCCCATATTCACAAACGTCACTTTAACCTCCTTTCGCTTAAATTTCACTTTAAAAAAGTTTTTTGCAAAATTCTGTAGTAAAAATGTAGGAACATTGTATTTCTTATGAGAGTTCCGATGTAAAAATAAAATGTTATCACACTCTTAAATACAAAATTGTGCCAAGTCATTTTTAAGTGAAGTTTAAGTGAAAGGAGGTTAAAGTGACGTTTGCGAATATGGGCCTTTATATATAGTACAAAGAAAGATGATTTCTAGTTAGACATGTCGGCCCTAAATAGGCAACCAGAGCGTACCTTTTGACGTACTTTGCTTTGTGTTTATGTACGATATCCTTGTGAATTTAAGGGATGTTTTTATCAAGCAAAACGTCTAAAATACGCAGAAGGGTACGCTAGGGTTGCCTACTTTTTCACCGGCATGTCTCGACATTAAAAAGTACATTGGTCTTATGGAGCTTTACTGGTCCAGTACTACATAGTCAATGATTCACGCGCTATCTTTTCTTGGATGATTTTTTACAACTATTTCCACCTCTGCGGCAAAGCCATCACTTCAGTGAAGGCAAATATACTTCTAGAATTGGGAAAAATTCTTTTGAACCTTTTACGGTGCGATGTAATAATGACTAAATGCAATACCAAGACCAAGACCATGGTAATTTTGGTACTGATATTGCATTTGTGCTATTAATCTTGGTGTCGCTCTTGGTTTGGCACTGTCAATCATGGTCTTTTTTCCGCGGTCAAGTCGTGGTCTGCGTTTTGCAGTCAAGTTTTAATCTCAATAATGATTTTCGTTTTACACGATTCTTACGATAATAATAAGAAAATTAAATTTATCGTAGTATTCAAGACTCTCCAAAATATATGGAGGAAAAAAATCAAACATTAAATATAACAGATTATTTGTACCATTTGTTCACCTCTTTCAATTTTTGCATTAGGTCTAAGTACATATTTACTGCAAAACATGCAAGACTAAGACAGAGACGGCAAAAGATCAAGACTAATTTTGCTCATCACAAATACGATTTCTGTAAACATGGAGTATTCCAAGTATAGCATCAAACTTAGCAGAAATAGATTAGATAAAGGTAATTTTTTTTTTTGAATTAGGTACTTATCATACAAAGTCGCTCAAATTCATTCTTCTTTAAGAATTCCTTGGACCAGACGAAAATTCCTAATTGTACCAATGGAATTCAGTTTTTAGTTTTCGCTTTGTGCATAATTTTGATACCTAGGCATAACCTACTCATCGTTAATTATAACTTCAATCATATTGTCTGGAAAAAAAAAAAAAATAAATAACCAGAAAAGATACCAATTTTAAGGAATGGGATGAATTTAATGATTTTATTGTAAGTTATACACTCATTGTGGAATACCTTGTCGTGAGAGATATTCTCACCAGAAGGAAATTCAACAGAATTTAAACGTGTTCAGCCACTTCGTACATAAGTATGGGTAAGCCAAAACCAAGGCGAACACTGGCGATTTTAGAGCCAGTTTGGGTGGTTTATATACGGCTTATTTGCACGCACACAAACACACGTATGTAAGATAATACGTACGTCGGTGAGGGCGGCCAGGTCGCATCATCCCCTATCATGATAAGAGATGGCTGGCTGGTTCGTGTACGGATTGTGACATTGTTTGGTGATGTCACGATTCGGTACTCGTACATTACCTGCATGTACTTGCAGGTAATTACGATCGAACGTATTTCGTGTGGTTTAACGTCACGAGGACGATTATTAGCCTGCCCTTTGGGGCAGCAACTGTCGTTGAGGGGTCCGAGCCCCTTTACCTCATACTGTTGAGTCCGCACACTCATATACAGCAATATGGAGTTATTGCTTTATGCTTTCATACGTCCAATTTTCTGGTAAGAAAATGCAAAAGGTTGAAATAATAAATGCAACAAGATGGGATATTTTAGTCCCTAGATTACATTTAATACTTAATAAAATGTTCATACATGTATATACTAATTAATGTAGTTATAAAATTTTTGGTTCCCACTAAAAAATTAACTTAGTGAGAAATTATTGGATTCAAATCAAAATTCAGACCAACATATGACGGGGTTTTTTTTCTAGGATTTACCACGTCATACTTATCGTAATAATTTGTTACCAACATGCATTTCAAACAACTGCAAAATATTAATTAAGAAAAACATAAATTTTATTTTTAAGTAATCTGACACAAGCAAAAATTTCCTCGAGCCACAAACAACAGTTTCTTCATTGAATATATTCTTAGATATCCGAAACCAGCAATAACAAAGCAAGCAGCCGAATAATATTACCTTCTATACAATATTATACATGATTTAATAATTAAATGATTAATTTGTAATGGAGGAGCTAAGCTTCCCAAAATTTAGAAAAATCTTCCCTCTCCCCTCACCCGGAAAATTAAAAAATATGAACCGACAAGAAAAACAAAAAAATTACAATTTACTCGTTTTTATTTGAGGAAAAATGACACGACCTTGAGCCCCCTAAAAAGTGAAACTAAGCTACGCCTCCAATTATTCTTACCCTTCTCCTCTGAAATCACAGTTGCACTTTTAGACAAACTGTCGAGAAATAATCATAACCTATGATCTTGTAATTTTTTCTAAATGGTTCATTTTTCAGTCTTGTACGTACATATAATGTACAAGAACATCGTACTTTCCAAGATTCACAAATGAAAAATTAAATATTTCTTTTCATCACAATTTTACCGACTTGAGAAAATTCGAAAAATAGTTACAACCTAATCAGGCTAAAGTGAACCCAGTTCGTGGTGGATCTTAGTTTTCATTCATCTTAAGACACAATGAAATTTTCGTTTATCGGACAATTTCGTTGCCTACGGGGCTAATTCTATAATTTTCTACTTTAAAGAAGTTTTTGTTTTTGCAGCCAGATATTGGACAATTTATAGACTACTCAACATGCTTGAACAGAGAAACGGTTGAAATTTTAACAGTATTCTTGCATGTTCGGCTGTTTTTTGCTCCGCCTAGTGAATTAGTGACGAGCAAACCAAGAAAAAGACTATTAATACCACGGTGGTCTTGTTCCAGGTCTTGGTCTCATACAACCAAGTTTTTATTAGCCTTGGTCTTAGTCTAGTATAGTCAATCTTGGTCTTGTAAACAAAGTGTGCAAGACCAAGATATAAGTTTTATTTGTCGGACTCTTCTCTTCGTCAGTTGCCCAGGTATTTTATTCGGATAAACTTTGGTTTAAGGAAATTTTTCCAAAACACCTTCTTTTTCAAATTCAACGGCTTGAGATTACTGCTTAATATCATGAAAACAGAGTCCACCGTGTTTCAAAGATTAGAATTATGGTAATTTTCATTGTACATCGAAATCTCATAACGCAGAATAACAATATAAATTAAAACATTCAAAAATTTTCTGAAATTTTGAGTAAGTTCGGTAAACCTTGACAACTAGCTGTCTCAAATATAGACACACATAGAACTTGCATATATACAAATGACAAAACTTGTGCTTTTTTACGTGAACCAAACATTATCAAAACCGTACTCCCCATTCATTTAGGAGAGTGGAAATCTATTTTTGATGGTTTTTCAATAATTTAAACCTCATAAAACCCTAAATCTTACCACGACAAAAGAAAATAAAACAATTTGGATACGTTAGTAGGTATATCTAATTCATAGATTTTAGACCAGAAAAAAGTTTTGAGGTATTGTTCGATGGCAACGTGAGAAGCCCAAAAAAAAAAACGTAAGAATTATCTATAGGTCTTGGACCCACACTGATTTCGTTTATCTTTTATCTTTCATAAAAAACAAAATTGCGTCAATCATTAAATATATTGGTAAAAATCTATTACGAATAATTAATTAATCATATTTCCCATGTCTTCGATAACAGCTCAGCTGCAAAAATCGGTATTACTGTATATGCTCACATAATTACTGAGTTAACGTTATTCAATTTTTTTTTTTTTTTAAATCTTCGTTTAATTGGAACTAGTAGGTTCTCATACTATTGGGACGATAGAAAGATTCCACGCTACGTATGGAAGACGAAGGCTCGAGGTTAAGCCACGATAACGAGTACTATAAAATTTTCCCAACAATTAATGAACCCAGCGAAACCACTCACGGGATTCGCACAGCAGACAACATCTTTTGTACGTTGAAAATTTTAACGACTAACAATACAGGAGCGAATTTTAGCAAATTCTGAATATAACGGTCGACAATTTTGGCCTTAACGTCGAACCAACACCCGTCGAGTTCTTTCTCTTTTCCCACCCATTATTCTTCGTTCGACGTGCATAGAAATTAGATACCTTTTAATTCAGACATCAACAACGTTAACATATTGACTGAAGTTGATACACGTAGGGTACAGGCCTATCGATAATGGTTAGGCCAAATTAATGGGGAAGAGACTCGACGACAACCCTCATCACTTTCTCTGGCCGGCACTTGACCGCGAAGTGCCTACCTAGGGCCAGCATTGTAATCCTTTATTTTGTAAACTTTTTTTTTTTCAATCACTTATTTAAAAAAGGTAACGGAGAATTTTCAGAAAGATTAACTAGTTTTTGGAAAAAATGAGGTTTCGATTCCCAAAAGTACTACAATTTACTTCATATACCACTATACCAAGTCAATTGGCTTCAACCCGTTAACCCGACACGAATATTAACAAAATAAAACGAGTAAGAGATCGGGTTGGGTAAACCACAGGTGGTAATACGACTATCTAGTTTACTGTATTTATAATTTTCCTCTCTTTTAGCAGGTTTTTTCTGACATTTTTTCTTCTTTTTTTTTTTTTTATATATTCAACGTACCTATCTTCTGTCAGGTTATAACGTGGGTGGCAACACTTGACGGGCGCCAGTCAAGTTTTTCCCGTAAAATGACAACCAGTTTTCATTTGTAGGGGAAAAAACACATAACTATACGTCCGAAGAAACAGAAAATCAAAAGATAGAAAAAGGTAAAAGACGTAAAGGGCGGACAGAGAAAAAGAAAGCAAGACGTAGCAACAGAAAGAAACCCATTACATAGTAAATTAAACGCTTCTGAAAGACAAAAAATATCGTTTTCGGCGAGATAATCCTAGCAAATTTTCTGGCAGATTGAGGGAAAAAAGTTCATTCAACCTGCCGAGTTTTGTGAATCGATTACAGAGGTTTATTTTCGTTCTCTTTCCTTCAGGAATTTGTAATCAACGAATTATGGCACAATATGTTTCAATTTAGCAAAATACTGCACAACAATTATTCATATGAGCACCAAGAAGTTGATTAAGAAAATTAAAATGGCTTCAAAAAAAAAGGCAGTACTTTGATCAGTGGTTCCAAAACTTTTTTTTGTTCATGCACTATTTTCGCCCTCCTTCGTCGATAATTAGGGTGGCTATTGTGTTTTTTTTAGATTTTTAATTTTTATTGTTTTTGTTTTTTTGATAGTGTCTCACACGTCTCCTTGAAGCACGCTTGTGCCCCCTTAGAGGGCGCACCTCCTACTTTGGGAACCCCTCCCACCATGTTTTCATCACGATTACTACCGTAAATTAAAATATTTTGACTTGAAATTGTTACGGTAGTTGGAGAATATTAGGGACTGGTTTGGTATTGAATTTGAGTGAAATTGGTCCACTGGTTTTCAAATGGCAGCGATTACAAAATTTGACACTTTTGGAAAATAGGTACACACTAATCGCGGTTGATGCTCCGCAGAGATATTTTACATTCGATACGCTCCTCATTTTGCGGCGACGCACTGAAGAATTCGATCTATGAGCCATAGTATGACCTTTAATGACATAATTAAAATGGCTTAAATGGCTCATTCTTCGATCTACTCGAGATTACGGGATAACGTAAGTTCATATTTTCATCATTTCCATTACCCACGTCAAGGCAATAAGTAATTAGTCCCTTGCTTAAAAATTCTCTTGTAGTATGATTATAGCAGGAACAGATTTCATCAAGTACATTTTCCGACACTGAATCAAAATCTAAATTAACAGTGACATTGGGATTTTGCAGGTAACAGACAGTAAGATCGCTTTGCAGCGTGGTCTTATTATAATATAATACTTATATAAAATTCTCTAAGTAATACGCAGTTTTGTTCACTTGATTGGTAAGAGAGGAACACAAGAAGAAGAAAGAAGAAGAAAGAAGAAAACGGGGAATGCAGTGTCTAATCCAAAAGAGAAAAAACAAAAAACGATAACGTTGTGAAGGTAAAAAAAAAAGATTATATCAAGTAAATTGATTCAAATTGTAAAACATTTTTTCGAAAATGTCTGTTAAAAACAAATACTTAGTTGTAAAGTATCGTCAAACATTCTAATAAGTTCCTTACATGTAGAGTTTTTCAAGACACCCATTAAACCTCATCTTGTTTTAATACACCTTGCTCCTCAAAATCTTTTTCTCAAACGTCTGTACTTACCCTCAAGTGAACAAGGTAACATTTTGCGAAATAACAACTATAGGCTTTGGAAGATATTTACTAGTTAGTAAAATACATACCTCCAAAAATATGGCAAGACAATGTTGGTGTAGTCTGTGCGTTTACTGGGCTTAAATGGACGTAATACACCCTCACCCATTATAATAATCACCCAAGTTCCACAATCTGAAAACAGTAGAAATAGATTCTGTAAAATATTTGGCTCAAGCCTTAAACGATAATCTCACCTTACAGCAGGGAAAGGTTTCCGAGAAGGAAATTGGCAAATTGGAAAATCATATTTTCTATTCCTACAAACACATAAAGAAACAAATATAATTAAAAGCGAGAAAATCAAACAATTAGGAAAAAGATCTCTCTTTAGTACACATAAAACCGCAGTATGACTTTCATTTTCACTTCATTTGTGCGAAGTAACCTCTCAAAAACGCCATGCTTCCATATACAAAACACAGAATATAAACTTATCTAATATTGTACCTAATACTGATGACTGGTATTCTACATGGCGCAGTGCTTTGGGACTTACCGTCCTTACAATAACAAGGAAGCTAATTCCAAACCAGCCACAGTCACATTCCTGATCCAAAATGGCGGTGAATTCGGTTCGATTCGGTTCAGTCATTGCTTCATCATGCGATTGGAAAATAGCCACATGGTGTGAGACCACAAGCCACCCCATTATGATCACCCATTTTCTTCATATTGGTACCTACATAATTATCATCTCCAGACACGTAGTAAAATACGCTCACATGCGCCCATTTACGGACACATGAGGTACCAGTGTACAACTAATGATGGGTAGTTCGTTCACGAGTTAATTCTTTTGAACGAATCCTAGAAGTGAACTAATCGATCATTTAGTTCACTTCTAAATGAACTAGTTCATTAGTTCTTTTTTTTGGATAGTTCTTAGTTCTTATCAGTCTACTCTACTCGATCCGTTGATCGAACTGAAGTTGAAGTAAGTAGCAGTCGATGAGTGAGTCAAACAATTAACCAATAGTTCTTGCAAGAATTTATGAATACGAGTCGATCATAATATCATATAATAAATCAGTTTATTTAAATGATATGAGTCAATCATGAATCAGCTGATTGAAGTGATCGAGTTGAAAAATTTACTGAACTACTGAACTAACTGAACTAGTTCACTTTGGTAAAGCAGACTCAATGAACTAAATCCGCAAAATGAACTAAAATTCCCATCTCTATGTACAACTAGTAGGCACTAGGCAGTAGCTCTAGTACAACTGCAACACGGAAGTGATTTTCAGTGTTGCCCTGCAGCAATGAAAATTCATTCTCCCAACTTTAAAATTAATTTTTCTATTCTAATCAAGTTTCCCTTTCCACTCATTTATAAATTACAATTTATTACAAAATTTGGTATCACTGAAGAAAAAAAGAAATCAGCGCGTATGGAAATGGCTACACCGCTACAGCTTAATAACCGATAAAAAAAGTTTAATGTTCGTCCGGTTCGTCCGCTTTGAAATATGGTCTACGTATCGAAAGCTTGCGGTTAATGTTGAGTGTGGCCTTATGTGCGAAAGACGCAACTAAAGAAGTAAAAGGTGCCGATTTATACGAGTAGCATCTGAGAATGGGTAACTTGATTAAGGTTGACGTACAACAGCTCTGCTCGAGCATAAAGTAGTATATCTACATGGAAATAAACAATCTCATCGCCATCTTACACAGCCAACCGAAATGAAAAGGTCGGGCCGCAAAATATCATTTTTGTAAACGCAAGCGGCAAGCAGCATCTATAAGTAGTAGAAATATTATGATATTGCTGGCCGCTGGCATGTACTTACAGATTTTATACTGAACGCTGTATTTGTTTACTAATATTGTATTCACGGCGGTGTAAGTATAAACGAATATTAAATCCAACCGAGAAAGTACTGTAGACTACGTTTTGTGTCGATAGAAGATTGAAAAGTGGCGAATGGTATTTGATTATAATGATAAGCAACTACGTAGACTACCTACTGATCAAAAGAATCAATGAAGGTGGAATCGGTGCAGGGTCCATATTATATTTGAGTCATACAGAGTCCGCGGTATATTTCCAGAATAGTTAATTAATTAGGCGTCCATATTGTATAGTACCAATCAATCCATCATGATTTGACTTGTGTATATGTAAAAGAGTAAGCAGAAAAGTAGTAAGGATCACGGAGTTCTACCCTAATCGTAGTGAAATCAAAATTTCGATTTTTTACTCACATAAATGACTAAAAACTAGATTTCGCAGATGACATGTATTTGAAAAATAGGTCTACTTCCAAATTCAAAAGGGAGAGAGCGAGTATTCAAACTTTAATAGCTAACACTGGGGAGATCAATATTAATTCATTTGCGGTGGGGTGGTCGATATAATGTTAAGAGCCATCCTAATGTTTTTTTCATTGGTTACCTATAAATTCATCAACAGATGAAAATAACTTCAAAAAAAATTAAATCATTTTGTGGGAAGCGGGAATAGACATATTCTTCAACAAATGAGAACATTTTTAAAAAATGATAAAAATTATGGAAATTTTTACCAACTGCGCACGGAGAAGGTTATATGTTTGGTTAGCGATGGGAAAAATTTTTCATTTGCAGAATTTGTTTCACCTGCTCCTGGTTTTTCAAAATACGTGGATTTTCAATCTGCTAAATTCTCTAAAACTGCTCCTATTATATTTAAAATGAAAACCATTGAACCAAAAATCAGTCTAACCCTGACCATGTTGGACTGAGCAGTATCTGTCATCAATATTCATGATAAGAAGTAGTAGTATCCCTTACTACCTTCAATACAATCAAAGTTATAAACAGAAATTGGGTGAGAATAAAGACATCGAAGTATGTAATATGTTGTAGGTGTTGCCACACAACTCTCCCTGAGAGTTTGGCCAATTTACCAACAACTGTGCCTCCCGTGTTTTTGATGTTTACTTGAGAACATAATATTGTTACATCATCATCATTCATGTTATGACAGTTCATCATGTATTCTGTTTTGTTACTTTTAGCATTTAAGTTTCAGTTTAAATTCTATTTGTAGAATATAACATTCCAAACAGAACAAATTTGTGTTTTATTTACATGTCAGTTTGCAGACATATCGGTAAATAACGTGGCAATAGACCATTGGAATAATCTCTTAAAGACACCCTGGTAAAAACGTGTTTTCCTCTTCTTTTAGGTTGCCTTACATTCATAGTACAGTAGACTTACAATTAATATTAGAAATAATAATAATTCTGAGATGAAACGAGAAGAAAGCAGAAATTTAGAATTGGATTCTAATTGCAACTTGAACACAGAAACCTCAGATGAAAATGTGTCTGCAAACAATAATTTACTAAAAATGCTCTTATAAGTATTTTAGACAGTCTGTTAACATTAGCACCATGTTCTTGAAATATTAATTGACCCACTCCCGTCGTTCATCTGAAATATAATCAAAGTGAAATGTGATACAAATCCTCATCCTCGTGATCTTTAGAAACCAAATTGGTCATACTATGATCAAACAAAAGAGCAAGGAAAGGTATTGATTTTATACTAAGGGAAACAAATGTTGAAAGTAGTGAAATATTACGAAACAATTCTATACCTCCTTCCCCACTAACGCCATATGTATCATCTCCTGAATCTTTTCAGAATCCTAATCAACAATCGCGAAATGTCAGACAGTTTGGTATATACGTAAGGATACACAAACTGGTCTGACCAGTCAGATGGTATCCCAGACATTGAACCACTGATAGAAGCACAAAGAAAGAAATCCTTAAGGAATCACGACGTGTAAGACCTACAAATACTAACCCACACAATAATTCAACAAACCACGATGTGATTAGTCAGATTGATCAATTTTCAAATTCGAATTCACAAATTCATCAAGCAAAATTCTTCACCGCGATAAATACTACAAAATGATACTTAATTCTCAAAAATTTACTTTCTTTCTCTAGTACCGAGACAATATCTGCACAAATAACAAAGCCTTACAATCAGAGTTTGCAGATGTTTACAATAGGAATAGCGAATCAAACTTAAGAAACTCAGCTGTTGGTCCCATTCCTGAAGTAGAAGGCATAATGGAAAATAAGACAGACATTGAAATAAAATTGAAAGAAGATATAGAGAAACTAGTATGCGATATCTTATCAGTTAAACTATGTAATAATAAAATTAAATCTCCCCTGGTTCAAGGTTTTATACAAAAAAACATAGCTCAAATCTGCAAATGTATTAATAGAAACAATCCGATTGCGAAATAAGATGCAGACCGATTTGTAATGACATCTGTTTCAGCTGTGGTGTAACATCAAACCACACAAGAGATTCCCCACGTCTACCAGGAACATAATACTGCTATCGTTGCACACAAATTGGATACATAGGGAGAAACTGTCCACACTTAGGCAATGAAAGTGAAAATCTGAGTGGAAAGGGTGAGTGGTTTCAAGTTTGTAAATAATGATTGGTTAATTGACTCCAAAGTCACTGGATATTGCTGTAATAACATTAAATGTTTTGCAAACTTTACAGAATTTGACATCCCAAAAACATTATTGGATGTCTCAAGAAAAACAGTTTTGGTCACAGGAGAGGGAAATATTAAAATAAAAATTCAAAACTGAATTTATCTTAGAATTAAACCTGATTTAATACTTAAGAATGTATTATTTTCCCCCAAATTAAAAATAATGTAATTACCATCAAACAATTACGTAATGATGAAAATATAAAAGTTACGTTAATAATACATTACATGAGTATTGACAGGCTATCCCACACCCCCTCCACTGAGGTGCTTTTGCAAAAGATACAATCAAAATATGAGCAGATTGCGACGTATACTGGATAAAAGCATCAGTAGAATCATCCGCAAATAATGAAAAAGTAAGTAAAAATGACTTAGAAATTTTTGAGAATAAGGATAATAACTATAATGAAACCAATAGGGAAGGTGAAATTACAGTGAAACCAGAAAAAGGAAAGGAGGATAAGATAGAACCTAACTATAAAACTAATCAGGGAAAAAGCAAGTTAAGCTGATAAAACGGGTAATCAATCTTGAAACAAAAGAAAAATTAGTAAACCTAGGTAAAATCTGGCATATTAGACTAGGTCACCACCACCATAGAGCTGTCCTAAAAATTAAGAGCATAAACAAAAATGTCCCAGAACTAATCTGCCAGGAAAATAAATCATGCTATAAAGTCTGTGCTCAATCAAAATTAACCAAAAAGGTTTTTGACAACGACCGCAAACAAGCAACCAAACCTGCAGAAATAATCCACTCTAACCTTATAGGACCCATAACTCCTGTCAAAGCATGTAAAAAAACAAGTAGGCTTACAATCATAAAGGATTACTCAAGGTTTGCTAACATATATGTTCTAAATAAAAAATTAGAAACATTCGCGATGCTAAAATCATATTTAACCTCCATAAGATCTAAATTTAACAATAACTCCTGTAGCGGCATAGGTATTTTGGGAACCCCTATTTACTTGTGTATGTACGAAGTAGGCTATAGTTTTGTGCTTTTCCAATTTCAACATGTCTTATCTTTTGCACCTCGTATATCGTACGTTGATCGTCGTTTTTCATTTTCACATCCATCGTCAGTATGTTACTACGTGTTTCTCAATACACTACTATTCGAATCGTCCTGCGTTTTATTATTTCTAACCTCCTTGCTCTACACTCCCAATTTGAAATATTCCAATGTGACAGAGATACAGAATTCGTAAATTCGAAAATAGACAAACTTTTGAAGAATTTGGAAAACAATGAGAAATTTCAGAACCCTATATAAACCAACACAATGGCACCATTGAAAAATTCAATAGAACTATTGAGGAAAAGACTGGGTCACTACTTATAGACAGTGGATTTCCAAAAAACGTCTGGAGAATAATGATAGAAACTGCAAAATATCTATTGAGAAGTCCGAGATCTGGACCCCAAAATAAAAATTATTTTCGACAAACATAAGACAGAATAATGACGTCACAAATTTAGACAAATTTTCGAGAGACAAAATTCGAATTCGGACATTATATTATCCGAATTCGAACTCGTATTCAGATGACGACATGAAGACAGAAATAAAATCTGATTCTCTTGCAGGCAATTATAACGTATTTTATTTCAGCGACAACTAAACCAAAATCAGACAATTTCAGACAATAATTTGGTTCGATCCGACAGACTGGCGCCATGAAATATATAGTAAATGAAGACGAATCGAATGACAGTGAAAACCCATCGCCGGACATGAATGCAGCCAACCTTTTTTATCTTTGCTCGCTCCACGCTTTGCTTGCGGTTTGCAGTCATTTAATACTATATTATGCTTTATCAGTCATCCACGTGCGCTTTTGCCTATTGTATGTCGACGTATATTAATTTTAAATATCTGTAATTTCATTGGCTGTAGACATTTTGGTAATTCCTCTCGCTTATATTATCGACAATCGCATGTTTGAAGGCAATTAACAGACAATAAGTGGGGAAATTTTATCGACAAGAAGAGCTGATTTGTGAAGACGAATTCTACTATCAACTCACTCTCGTGTCGTTCGCGATTTTGTACTGACGATACCCGGTACTAGGTTCGTGTTTACAAATGAGTCCTTCTTGTGTAGGCGGATAGTAGCAGGTCCAAGTCTCAAGTCGTAAGTTAAAGTCCTCACGTTAGGCAACGATATAAGTGTACCATCCACGGATGTAGAATAAGATTCAGCTGATCTACCTTGAAGACAACTAGGATGGTAGTTTGTGTTCCGGATAGGTTCAGTTGAAGACAAAGGCTAATTAAGGATGTTCGTTCGTCACGAAGGATCAGTAGTGACGACACGCAAGGCATTCTTAGTTTCGCCAGTTGACATATCGCACTTCAAGGCGATCTTTTGGAAATACCTACGAGGTAAAGTAACCGTCGACAATACGATCAGATGGAGTTCCTGGCATCTGCTAGGAGGGAAATTTGGTGTGTTGAAGACAAATTTCAGACAAGCTTGGTTCGAGATGACTGCCTTGCTCTGTCAAATAAAGGCCGTGTAGAGCCTTCTTTCGCACATAGTGGATTTGACTCCATCTATGTTAGTATTTCTCTCACCTCACCCTCATCTAAAACCAAAAGCTCCGAGACCTAAAGTTTCATATTAGGAGTCTTTTACACAACATAACCATCACGCATGAAGACACACAATTAGGTGAAGACGCAACTACTTTTTGATGGTTTCTCCTACTTGTTGTCTGTAATAGCTTTTTTTTTTATCTTTTTATTTTTTCCGCTACATACTATGCTTTGTTCCGCTTTGTCGACACTATAGTTCCTTTGTAATTATAGTCTTTGACAAAATAATTCTGCTGTTCGTTTTTGTAAGTTTTGAACCTTGTATGGATCGAAACTTTGTTAGGCTTTTCTTTCCACACAACTTAGCTTATTGCTGATTCGTCATATTAATTTGCTGAGGTATGAAGACAAAAGTAAGCTGCGTTTTGCCGTGTCTGATGAAGCCTAATTCACGTCAAGAAGAATTCAGCCGTAGGACATAGTCATAGTCAAAAAATAAAATGTCTTGAAGACACAAGTCAAGACCCCCCGAATCAGTGTTTCGGCGGTATGATGTCCTAACTTTAGGACATTATGACGTCATTAGCATTTAAACACCACTATACATTAAAGGTTGACTTTATGACACGTATGAGAATCGATTTCATTTGCCGCACATAATACTGGCGACCGTGGCAGGGATCGATCTCGGACGCCTCATAAAATATGGCGACCGTGACAGGACAACTAGTTTTACTAGTTTGCCCAGAGACACGAAAATGCCTAAGCCTTCCGTTACCTACAGGCCTACTTCTATTTGAATTCTTTCGACACGAGTTAACTTTGAAGACAAATTGAAGTGAATTTCGTTAACTTCATTCAGCTTACGACATGTCTCATAGGTTTCAATGCCGACAACATTGTTTTAAGTTTCTCTCTAGTAGAATCGAGTGAAGACAAAATGACGACAATTTACTAATGGAACTCGAAGTTAGTAAATCTTTTTCGAAAGAAAAATCTGTCATTTTATCAAGGTTGTAAACCCCCGATACTGGGTTTGCTGGCGACCGTGATGGGGCCGTTTTCTCTTTTGGCCTCATCAAAATTCCGATAGATGAAGACAATTTCACCTTCACCTTTTCATCTATCGACGTAATTCTCAGCAAATTAAAATCAGCAATAAGCTCATGAAGACATGAAGACAAACAGCAGAACACCCACACTGGTTTTCCACATTCCGTTTCCATGTCACCTCATTCTTATGCATTTCTTATATTTCTTATGTACTTTTTATTATGTGCCTTTTCTCTTATGTATTTTCTTATGTATTTCTTATGTGCTTTTTATTATGTCCTTTTATGCATTCTTATATATTTCATTTCCATGTATGTTCTATTACATCGTCTGTGGTGACAGACAAATCTGACAAGGAATTTTCAAATTCTACTTTTTCCCTTTTTCCCCTTTTTTGGATCTTTCCATTCCTCACGGAATATGAAGACATGAAGACAAAATAAATCGAAACTTGTGATTTTTCAAATTTCGAAAACTCTAAATTTCTCCCCAAATGACGAGAAAAATCACAAGAAAAAGACCACAATTCGTGAAATTAGTCAAGTCTCGAAACTTCCATTTGGTCCATGGAAAAGAACTTGTCAAAATTTGTAGTCATTCAAGTCGAAATTCAGTTGAAGACAATGGAATACGAAATATATGAAGACATGAAGACAAAATCACAGTTTTCAACATTTCATGTTGAACAAGTTTTTGCAGCAAACACTTTTACCCCGCACAAAATTCGATAGAATGGGTAAAAAAGGCGAGAATCCTGAAACACATGAGATAAGACATCAGAAGACACACATCTCAATTCAACAATGGATTGGATTTTCCAATCAGAAGACACACGTGGACAAGGAACACACTTTTGCAATCAGAAATCATTCAACAGCTCTACCTGGATGCAGAAACATCTATCTCCAAGTAAGCCAAGACTTTATTTTAATTTATTTTCAAAGTGTTTTTGTCAAAATGTTCGTGTACTTTGCCGCTTTTTATTAAACATTCCGCGATTCGCGATGTAATATAAGTGTGCCTTTTTCCGCCTTTTTCAATCTTTGAAGACAAATACATCTTCAAGTAAAATTTTTTATTAAATTTTATTTATTTATATTTTTTTTTGAATTCGCTTTTTCGAAAAGTGTGTCGACATTCGCGTTTTCTTTAAAAACCAAACCTTTTGCAGCTTTCAATAAAGTTGAACTTGTAGTCAGTCGTGCGTGTTTTTTAATTTTTCAAAATTCGTCTCCACGCTCGAAAATTTAAATCGCGATCCGCTCGTATTCGCGTAAACCTGAAAACAAGAGTCAAAGCAGATTATCCGTCCTCGACAACAACTTCCGAAGATCCGGAATCTTCTGCCGACACAAAAATGAGTAGTACCACTTCAGTTGCTAATTCATCTGACGACAATTGGTGAGTTTTTACATATTTTACTACCTTTTGTTCAAAGTGTTTTTGTTCAAAGTGCGCTAACTCGATTTTTTTTGTTATTCGACAATTCGAATATTTTTATTTTTCGATCTTTCGAAAAACATTTTCGTAAATATTTTGAAAATTTTATTTGACAATTTGTTCGTCGATAGTAATAGTATATTTTTACCATTTTATTTGACGACAAACATTTGAAGACAATCTATTCTCGTATATTTCTTGCATATATTTATTGTGTACAATATGAGTGAATCTGGTCAAGATAATAATGTAGACGAACTTGCCTCAAATGATGAAGACAATCTGTTAGGGTTAAGTCTTACCACTTCTAATCCTATGACGACAAATCAACCTATAGTCACAACAGTAGCCACCGCTGCAACCAGTCATTTTAGACAACTTTCAAGTTCCAATAAGTCTAAAATCCCTGTAATGACGACAACCTCATATATTCCTGGTAGACTCAATCTACCACCTTTCAATTTTCCGCCACCTCAACGGTTGAAATCATATACACCAGGCTATGTCCCACCTACCCCCGAACAAGTTAGGCTAGCCGCTTTATGGGATCAATATGTTAGAGAAAGTGCAGCAAAAATGGAAGAAACAGACAAGGAAAATTTCATGGCTAGACAAGAAGAAAAACGCCAACCTTTGACGACAATGCAATTAGTTCAAGTCATTGAAGACATTCATGGTCAGTTAAGACAAGTCACCAAACAACGAGACGAACTACGTGAAGTTAGACAATTTAATCGAGACGAAGATATTAGAAAATTGCCGACACAAGAAATTCCTTTCAATGCTGTCAGAAATCAAAGTATATTGTCGACACAACATGACGCTAGTAGCTTCATTAATCATACTTTGTTAGACAATACCACTTCTTTCGACAATCGTGTCAGATCTCAGTCGACATTAAATCATCCTTCAGTTCACTTTTCCGACACATGTACGTCATCTCATTGTCATTCAAATCCACAAATTTCTTCAAACATTAGCCAAATGAGAAACATACCTGCAGACACAAACACATCTGTTCCTCACTGGATGACAATGCCACCACCAAAAATCAGTTCCACATCCTATGAAGACAAAGAAATCACCCAAGGCATGGCGACAATTAGTATAGGAGGAAAACAATATTCTATTCCTATTAATAATGAACTGACAAATCTCATTTCTCGTAATGAACCCTCAGTAATTCCGCCATCCACATCGCAATTTAATTATTCGAATATTGAAAACAAATCCCGACACAATATGACGACAAACACCCATTATTCGAATATTAAAAAGCCAAAAGTTCAAGTATATAATGACGATTCAGATCAGGAAGACTTCGGAGAATATCCTCAAGCCTATAAACCCCGAGATCTTGAATTGTTGAACGCCTATGAAGACAATACTTTAAATAGCAATCTAGCTTCAAATAGTAATGCAGGCAATCCAAATGACAGAGAAAACTCCTCTCGAGTTCTCGATCCAGTTCATATGAAGCCATATACTGGAAAATCAGACACTAGGTTACCAATCACCTTTATTAAGGAATTTGATGGCCTAACCAAACATATGACAAACGACATGAAACGTGCTCAAATATTCCAAACAAGACTCGATTTCACTAAATTCCCTGTAGGCAGTACCCTTCCGTTCAATCTAGGATATGCATTGTGCAGACAAAGATTCCTAGATACTCAATGGTGCATGACAAGCAGAACTAGGGAAGTGAAGACAATCGAAAGTTTAAAATACGACAGCCGAACCTTTGTAGACGAAGCCGATTTTGTGACACACTGCTATATTAGACTAATGGAGACACAAACCGTTACGATAGGACAAATCATTTCTATCCTATGTCCTAAAGTTCCATTCCATCTTCGAGCTCATCTGCGAGAAAAAGATTGGAAAAATGCTCAACAGTTTGCCAACAGAGTCCGATATCTACAAAATCTTTATGGAGACATTCCCCAACTTCCGAAACAATTAGTTCAAAAGTCAGAAAGTCACAAAGCTCATCTTCCACGAAGACCATTCTTCAAAAAGCAAGACACAGATGCAGTCAAAAAGACAGATTTCGTCAATAAAATTGATCGACAAGAATCTGACAATGAAGACAAATCTGAAGACAAACTTTCTGAGGAACCTTCGGGAAACGACAATCAGCGGCTGTAAGTACCCATACAGACCGCTCATTAAGTGAAAACAAAAGAAAAGGGTACAAAATATTCGGCAACAATGGCAGAAAGAAAAGACCCGAACCTGAATTACCAGCGAGATGGAAACATTACACTGTTTATGGCGACTCATCCATTCTCTCTTGGTTAAAAAGATCGATCCTTTCTAATGCACATCGGCTTGGCGACAAAGAAGACATTTATTATCACACCAAAAATCTTTCACATTTAGAAGATTTTATAGTCAAATACATTAAACCTGACGACTGTGTAATAATCGGTTATGACGAAAGATTTACTTCTGGTAAACATTTCGACATCGACGATTTCATTGAAAAATTGAAGACACTTGTGAAGACAGACATTTGTATTTGTGTAGACAGCACCAAGTTCGAGAATGAGATGATCAAATTTCTCGACATCACCCTAGGCGAACTCGATGCAAACAACAAATTACTCGATAGCCAAGTGACGACATTGGAAGAAGCAAGAATTGTTCGCGATTTTTTAAGACACCACAACGCGACAGCGACACAAACGATTGCGACAATTATTAAGACAATCGAAAATCGTAATGAAGTCAAAGACAAAGCTCTCGAAGCAAAAGAAATCATTAATATTGAAGACACCGACGACTGTCTTAGCATCGTTACCGACGAGATGGAAATAATTGAAGACAACTTACACAAGACAACCATTTCGCCACCGCCAATTCCTCTTCGTTTTCTCGAGACAATTCGTGAAGACCCGGAACTCGAAAAATTTGAACAGGCAGAAAAAGCGATGAAGTCATCAGTTCCATCGACATCCGCTACGTCAATGCCAACATCCGCTACATCTGCAACATACAAACAGGTGTTAACAAAACCAATAAAGACAGTTACAATTGCCGACAATAATAAGATGGACATTGAAGACAATTCAATCTCAACCCCTGTGGTTAAGATTAAAAAACCAGCTCCATCAGTGTCGACAAAACCTGCGAAAACATTATCATCATCATCACCATCTTACGACAATCCACGATCAGTTGACGTCAGCACATCTCGCATCTGGGATAGCAAAATTGGTCGTTCAATCTCAATCAGCGGACGATCGATCCCGTACATGCAAATTACTAATCTGCTAAAAATCCTGCCGACAGTCTTCATGACCCATATTAAAATAGCATGCAGACCCATGATGAGACAAAATGTACCAGTACCTGTCAATGCTCATTTCGATTGGCATATGAAGTATTCAGTCTGCGGATCCGAATTCTTCGATCGTGACGACAAACGAATCATGAAAGTGCAGCCATATACGTTCCATATTCCTTATGGAATGTTTAAAAACTTTAAAACAGACAAAATTATTAATATCAAAATCAAACTTGAACACAATGACGACGCTGAAATCGATTTCGATATCCATATTGTCGACACATCCACATTCCACGCGAAACATATTATTTTAGGCCAAGACTTTATTCGACAACACGTGTGGTGGGCAATTCAAGACAGCCAGCCCCACAAACGTGTAATTACTGAACAAATGCTGAAGTCAGGGTTTAAAACCGGTAAAATATGCATGATTGACGACATTGGAAACGCTTCTGTCGACAAATGGGAAAAGAAAATCTACCACACGTCGTGAAAATTTTGAAGACAAAAATTATTGTTAATTTTATGTAAATTTACGTAATTATAATATGAAGACAACACTAATGTAATATAACTTTTACTTACCTGTAATCTATTTCATTAGTAATCCGTTTTCTAACCAATTAATTAAGCAGATTCCACGTGAAGACAACACACATTGTAAACTCACGATACAAAATGAAGACAAAATAAGACAAGTCCGTTTATCTAACTTAGATAAACCCGGACTATTTTCCATACCCGACAATCATAACTAGGCCTGACCCCTAAATGTAATCACTACCACACATAAGACAATTTTCTCTGACGACAAAGAATCAAGGATCAAGACAAAATAAAACCGACACGTCATACATAATTAATTTCAATAAAGTAAGTTTTGAACTGTAAAACCGTTATTTCATGATTTTCAATAGAATTATATTAATTATTTGTTTAATTTTGTCGACAATTTCGTGTAAAATTTCTCATTTAATTGTGTTATTGCCGTCAATTTACTCTATTAAAATGCAACAACAACAATTATGCAATCAGTAAGTAGAATGAAGACACAACCATTATAACAAAATTCGACACGTGTAATTGTAATTTTTTATTATTATTCATTAGCTTTATCATCCTACAAAACTGCCCTACATGTCGACTGTTAGCTGCTGCACGCCCACTCGAATTTGCCCCGATACGTGATCCGATGGTAGGAAATGAAATTATCCCGTACATGTCGAAGGAAGAGCTAATAGAAGTGTTACCTGACGTATCGATCATCTATCTCATAGTTGCCACAGGACCATATGCAAAATATGATCCAAAACCGACAACAGTATTTCTCGACTGGACGATCCCTCATTCAGTATGAGGACAAAATTATTATGATTTTATGGATCCTCTTCTTGTTACAACACCGGAATATTCCTTTCAAATTAAATATGGGATGTTTAAGAATCATGCCGTCAATAAGAAAATCAACATCATTTTACAGCCCGAACACAACAATGCTCTCTACTTCGACCTTGATGTGTATGCTGCTCCGCAAGGGCTTTTTAACAAAAAGTATTTTATACTGGGGCTGGATTTCATCCAGAGATATGTATGGGCTGCACGTAAAGACGACTATATCCATAAACCAAATGTGACACAAGAAATGATTGATAGAAACTTACAAACTGGACAAATAGCTCTTGCCGACAGCCTGCTTAACATCTCGACTGGCAAATGGGAATCACTAGCCTATGACTCTAATACATCATAAATTTTGACGACAAATGTGTATTCTAATTTCTTTCCCTTTCGGTTTCATGACGACAAAATTTACTTATATTTTTTTTTTGAAGACAATCATTCTTATGTTCCTATGTTTTACTATTTAAAGTTGTTATGTTTTATTTTTCTTTCTTTTATTATTACATTCTTGTACAATGTATATGTTTCGTCTCCATCATTTCCTTTCCTTACAGATGAAGACACACTTTTTCCTTGCAGACAAATCAAATTTACTTGAAGACATAATTTTTATTTCCAGGTAAATCTCTATACTCCAAATTTACCATACATTTTCCGGTCCAGTTGGACAGTCAAAGTGTGGGGGGGGGGTATGAGAAGTCCGAGATCTGGACCCCAAAATAAAAATTATTTTCGACAAACATAAGACAGAATAATGACGTCACAAATTTAGACAAATTTTCGAGAGACAAAATTCGAATTCGGACATTATATTATCCGAATTCGAACTCGTATTCAGATGACGACATGAAGACAGAAATAAAATCTGATTCTCTTGCAGGCAATTATAACGTATTTTATTTCAGCGACAACTAAACCAAAATCAGACAATTTCAGACAATAATTTGGTTCGATCCGACAGACTGGCGCCATGAAATATATAGTAAATGAAGACGAATCGAATGACAGTGAAAACCCATCGCCGGACATGAATGCAGCCAACCTTTTTTATCTTTGCTCGCTCCACGCTTTGCTTGCGGTTTGCAGTCATTTAATACTATATTATGCTTTATCAGTCATCCACGTGCGCTTTTGCCTATTGTATGTCGACGTATATTAATTTTAAATATCTGTAATTTCATTGGCTGTAGACATTTTGGTAATTCCTCTCGCTTATATTATCGACAATCGCATGTTTGAAGGCAATTAACAGACAATAAGTGGGGAAATTTTATCGACAAGAAGAGCTGATTTGTGAAGACGAATTCTACTATCAACTCACTCTCGTGTCGTTCGCGATTTTGTACTGACGATACCCGGTACTAGGTTCGTGTTTACAAATGAGTCCTTCTTGTGTAGGCGGATAGTAGCAGGTCCAAGTCTCAAGTCGTAAGTTAAAGTCCTCACGTTAGGCAACGATATAAGTGTACCATCCACGGATGTAGAATAAGATTCAGCTGATCTACCTTGAAGACAACTAGGATGGTAGTTTGTGTTCCGGATAGGTTCAGTTGAAGACAAAGGCTAATTAAGGATGTTCGTTCGTCACGAAGGATCAGTAGTGACGACACGCAAGGCATTCTTAGTTTCGCCAGTTGACATATCGCACTTCAAGGCGATCTTTTGGAAATACCTACGAGGTAAAGTAACCGTCGACAATACGATCAGATGGAGTTCCTGGCATCTGCTAGGAGGGAAATTTGGTGTGTTGAAGACAAATTTCAGACAAGCTTGGTTCGAGATGACTGCCTTGCTCTGTCAAATAAAGGCCGTGTAGAGCCTTCTTTCGCACATAGTGGATTTGACTCCATCTATGTTAGTATTTCTCTCACCTCACCCTCATCTAAAACCAAAAGCTCCGAGACCTAAAGTTTCATATTAGGAGTCTTTTACACAACATAACCATCACGCATGAAGACACACAATTAGGTGAAGACGCAACTACTTTTTGATGGTTTCTCCTACTTGTTGTCTGTAATAGCTTTTTTTTTTATCTTTTTATTTTTTCCGCTACATACTATGCTTTGTTCCGCTTTGTCGACACTATAGTTCCTTTGTAATTATAGTCTTTGACAAAATAATTCTGCTGTTCGTTTTTGTAAGTTTCGAACCTTGTATGGATCGAAACTTTGTTAGGCTTTTCTTTCCACACAACTTAGCTTATTGCTGATTCGTCATATTAATTTGCTGAGGTATGAAGACAAAAGTAAGCTGCGTTTTGCCGTGTCTGATGAAGCCTAATTCACGTCAAGAAGAATTCAGCCGTAGGACATAGTCATAGTCAAAAAATAAAATGTCTTGAAGACACAAGTCAAGACCCCCCCAATCAGTGTTTCGGCGGTATGATGTCCTAACTTTAGGACATTATGACGTCATTAGCATTTAAACACCACTATACATTAAAGGTTGACTTTATGACACGTATGAGAATCGATTTCATTTGCCGCACATAATACTGGCGACCGTGGCAGGGATCGATCTCGGACGCCTCACTATATAACATCGCGCCACATTCTTACATTAACTACACGAAACGATATAAATTGTGAAATAGAAAAAAACCAGACTTAAGCAAAGTTAGATTTGGTAGTATTGCTTATATATTAGACAATGAAAAGAAAACAGGCGACACATTTGGCTCCAACACAAACCCAATGTTCATTTGTGGATACACTAAAATTGGATATAAACTCTTCGACCCTTTCACCCAAAAAATGACGCGCAATCTATTTTCGTGCAAATCGGCTGAACAGTGCTTCCCGTACCACCATTTTCGTTTTTATTTTGGCTATAAAATGCTTAAGTTTGCACCGATAGTCACGAAATGCGCAATTTACTTTAATTCGTTGAAGTACACTACGAATTTTGGCGTGAATCGGCCAGACAGTAGTTCCAGTACGGCCATTTTCGTTTTTATATTCGTCATGAATTGGGGAATTTGGTAACAATGGGTACGAAATTTGAAACAATATTTATTTTAATTTATTGTAGCATGCTTCCAATTGTGATGCGGATCAACCTGACGGTACTTCCCATAAAACTTTGTTTTCCTCTTTTTTTCAAATTTGCAAAAACTTTTCTTTTTAAAAAATTAACCACGTGTTCATGTTTTGGGTTTTTTTTTTTTTTTTAATTTCATAACTTCATTATATTGCTTTGATTTTATTAGAAATTATATGATTATTTACCGTACTTTATCACCATAATTAATTTTTCATTTCAAAAAATAATGCTTTTAAATTTCACATTGTCTAAAATTACGATTTAGTGGTACCTAATAACAATGATACACAAAGATAAAACATTAAACTTTTATTCCCCCGGCTGACCGGGTTTGTTTACATTGACTTTATGGCGCGTAAGCGTTCCAGTAATGTAGTAGGTATTGAGTTCAGTGCTCCTAACAAGTGTCTTACTTTATAGATTTTAATGAAAGTAGGCTCAAAATGTTCCTGACCTGACCATACAGAGAATGTCTTAGGCTATTCATATTTGAAAATTAAAAAATTAGAAAGGTGTAATTGAAAAAAATGAGAATTTAAAGATTGAAAAAATTATTATCATAAATTAGGGGCACATCCACCAATAAGAACTACTCATTCAAATTAACACAGTTCGGTTTTTTTTTGTTTTTTTTTTTTATAAAATTTATTTTAATACTGAAACTTTTAAAGTTTTATTGAGGCTGGTTCACTATAAGTAGAAGTTAATTGAAACAATTAGGTAAGTATATAACATTGAGATGTCATTAATTATTTTACCAACTGTCTCGACAAACGAACGAAGAGTGACTAACAAATTTTCAAAATATTCAAAAAGTAAATCTTATTGAAATTCTAAAAAATTCGGAAATACATTCGGCGATTAATTAGGTATATCACTGTAATAAATGTAAAGGAAATAAACTCTACGCTAAAATTAATTCGACAAAATTATTATGCTTTTATTCGTTCCTTTATACCAATGCGTATATCTACAAAATAATGCAATATGTGTGGCTCAAATGCGATTTCAGAAAAATGACATTTCTTGAGCTAGGCTACGACATACGGTTGTAGAAAATGAGTGAAATGCCATCTTTAGAAAAACACCGATGCCATGATAAATGATTAAAATTAAAAAAGTCGGTATAGGTACTGATTAAAAACTTCATCGAAGTCATGGTATAATTTGATAAATGAATATATCTTGAAAATGGGTTTTTAAAGATCAAAAATAAATAATATATGCAGAAAAGAAATTCGAGCCGTATCCAGGATTTCTCTGCAGGAAGAGTTTTACAATATTCGAGAAGCTACGAAACGGCGTGAATGAAAAACAATTTTTAAGCGCTTTCATTAAAATCTATAGGTACTCATTTCTTACTTTTTTTTCGAAAATTCCCATTTCCTAAGAAGCTTGGACCCAGGAGAAATCCCGCTTCTCCTTCTCGTCAGGCACGTAAGTACAACCCAGCTTTTCATTACCAAAAGGTTTTTACCAGTTTCATTTCACATAGGTAGACTAAATATCAACATCGCGTCAATTTATTAACAGGTTCACAATTCACATCATTTAACAGTCACATTCCATATCAGTCGTTTACTCAGTCGTTTACTGTCTTCATAATTATGATTGTTGAAGCAATACATTATATAATTACCGAACATCTGGGAGAAGTTGAAAAATATACGATTAGTACGCGTACAGTCCAGTACTACAGTTGATCCTGTATCAAGTTTTTGCTGCTGTTTGTATGCAAATTTGGATTACTTGTCAGCGTGGTCAGCAAAACTTCTTTTTGCCCAGCAGTCCGCACAACTAAATCATGATGGGACCCTCCCACAACCCAACAAATATTCGATAATACGGTACCTATCCGTGGTAGGTAAATAATTTTTGAATCCTTATTTTGCTTCAAATTTTTGATTTTTAAAAACAAAAAAAGCGTGTGTACTGGGACACACGGTGCCAGTGAAACTTGTTATACTAAAATTTGTATTTTAAATAATGAAAGTTTTTTTGGCAGCGTGATTTTTTGTTTTTTGTTTTGTATAAACATTAAAATGTGGAAAAAGTCATATAAAATTAAATAGGTAACTCTAGCGCAGCAATCCTCCTTAGAAAAAGTAGGTTTTTCAGAAAAAGAATTATGAATTTTGATGGTCACTTTAATTATCTATAAGTTTATATACGTTAATGGTATGTTGTGACTGTATGAAATGTGTTAGCTGCTGACAAAGTATTAGACAATGTGAAATTTAAAAGCAAAAATGAAAAATTAATGAAAGATTAATAAAAGTATGGTACATATAATCATATAATTTAAAATAAAACCAAAGAAATATAATAAAGTTACGAAATAAAGAAAAAAGAAAACATGAACATGTATAGTTAATTTATTTGAAAAGTTGATACAAATTAGAAAAAAAAAAAAAGAGTAAAAAAAGCTTTACCGGAGGTACCACCTGGTCAATCCACACCTAAATTGGTACTTACCATACTACAATAAGTTATAATGAAAATTTATTTCAGATTTCGTACTTATGATTCAAAAATTCAGCATTTTATGATCAATATAAAAACAAAAATAGCAGTAATGGAAGTACCATCTGATTGATCTGCGCCAAAATTGGTAGCTACTGCAATAAATTAAAATAAATATTTATTCCAAATTTCCTAGTGACTGGTACAAAACTGAGAATTTTATAGGCAAAATAAAAACAAAAATGGTAGTACAAATTTTATGATTATGGTTCAAACATTTCAACCTGTACCATGGTAACAAGAAATTGGTTTTTATATATTTAGGTATTCAGGCGGCATGGGGATTTGAACACCCTTACCAACTGAATACCTAAAACCTCCGTCGCTACCACCACCAAAATACAGCAGTGTATTCACTTGGCCATGATGCTGGATGATGGTGAATGAGGGAAAAGTATTGCTAAGTTGAAGTAGTGTGGTAGCCACCACACCACTCCCCCCAGTATAGTGGAGCGTAATATGGCAGGTAGGAATGTACGCCAGTCCATGATGATGCCCCTCCTCATCACTGTCCAGTGGCGCACACCCTACAGCGCCATCACATTCCAGTGGTGACGGTGTAACAAACTACCTTAGTCTATGCGCGTGTCTGAGAGATGGCGTTGATAACCATCTCCCACATCATGTTGAGGTCACCACTTTCCCCATGCCACCTGAATACCTAGTCTCCCTCGCTACCACCACAAAAATACAGCACCTTATTCACTCGGCCACGGTGCTAGGTGATGGTGAATGAGGGAGAAGTGTTGCTAAGCCAAAGTAGTTTGGTAGCCTCCACAATATATACATACAAATTTGAGTTATTAGTGCAAAAATTTTCCTATGGTCATGAAACTAAAACAAACCTACCTCCAACACCAGAGACGTAATACCGCACTAACCGTAATGAGTAGTTTTTCTAAAGAAACCTACTTAAAAATTGTTTTCACCAATTTATAGAGAAGATAAAGAGGGAAATGGATCAAATAGCGTTGAACAGGCCTAGCTTTCATAGAGAGGGTCAGTGGTATTCTTTTTTCGTTTCATGTGCTTCCTTGTTTTACCATTTTTAGTTTATTTCGTTTCACGGGCTTCGTTGCATGACCGTTTTTAGTTTACTACCCAGTACAAGGAAGTATCACTTCAAAAAAAAGTTTTTTTGTTTGTGTTCCCAAGTAGTGCACACGCAGGCTTGCATGGGTGGTTTTTCCGATCATACGCTTGTGTTTTCAGGATGTTTTTTCACACCTTTCGACTTTTTTGTTAAACATAACATGATTTTTACCATTTTCCCTTCGGCAAATTTTCAGAACTCATTTTCCTCAAAACATAGTTTTTAATAACTGAACCTACCCGGCAAACAATTCGTAAAAAAATTTGGAAATTCCACTGCTAATTTTTAGCGGTACTTCAGTATTCTCACAGCAAAAAACCAATACTAAATTAGCCGTCACTCCTAATTTGGCACACTTTTTACGGCTAATACACAGCTATGCAGTGTCTTACTGTTAAATTAGCCATAAAAAGTGTGCCAAATGGCTAATACTCAACTATGTAACGTCTCACTGCTAAATTAGCCGGAATAAGTGTGCCAAATTAGGAGTGACGGCTAATTTAGCATTGCTTTTTAGTTATGAGAATACTAAAGTACCGCTAAAATTAGCAGTGGAGACTCTTAATTTTTTTACCAGTTAGCTGTGAATTGTTTGCCGGGTAATTTTCTAAAAATCGCATCTTCCTCAATTTTTACGTGAAAACTTTGACGAAATTTCACTGCATATATTGCAAAATTTTCTTCGAAAATGCGTTGATGAAAAAAATGGTGAAACCAGTTTTGATTGCGATATGAAAGAATTTTTAGGAAAAAATTCTAGCGCTGTAGCTGCTTCTCGAGAAAATGTAGATTTTTAAAAACTACCCGACTACCTACGCCCAAAATTGGCAACAAGTTTATGTGTAGGTAGATCATAATTCCTAAATGAAATGAGCCAAAAATTTGCTCAATAACAAAACTTTTTGCGAGTTCTAAAACAGTAATAAAAAAATGAAAATGATGGAAAATTTATTAAAAAATTTGATTAAAGTTATTGCTATAATAACGATAAAAGTAAGAATAAATGAAAAATTAATATTTGATAGACTATCGGCAAGAAAATCCGCACCAACATTAATATCTGAAACCCTAAAATGGACATAGATTTCACTCTATTTCACAGCAAAATCTTTAGATAGCTTTCGAGGCTACCCAGTAAAAGACCATACAAACCTAAATACTCGAAGATAATTGGCCACTGGATCCCAACCACTACTTCCCTACTTTCGACATCAAAATATAACCCCCAGTCAGTGGCGGATTCAGAGGGTCAATTTGGGGGATGATTTGTCTGATTACTTTTCAAAATTCTTCCTTCTGTTTTCCTTTTGCGTTGATTTTTTTATTTTTTGTTTTTTTCAATTTGAGGGGCGAGTTTCCCCATTTCCCCTTACCTGGATCCGACACTGCCACCAGCTGCTCGGTAAAATGAAAATGGCCACGCATCCCAAGCCAATTAAAAAAATTACCAAAAAAACAAGAATAAAAAAATGTAACATTTATTTACAAACATAAAGGCAACGTAAAGGTAAGACTCAGGTTGACTCGTACCACTTTTTCATCGACACGTTGGGTATTTGTTGTTTGTACTTATTTACCATCTGACTAAATTGTTTTTCGTCCAACTTTTCATTCTTCCTCTTCGATTTAACCTGAAACACACAAAATAGTGACTGGTTAGCCAATGTATTGGATGATATGAAATATGAATGCAGGATAAATGTCAAATGAGTTATGAATAAAAGAAAAATTAATGTTCGAGAAGCTAACATCCGATGAATTGACTGACGAACATGAACGATGAAATGAACGAAGATAGGACCCAATAAAACAACAAGAATTAATTCGCAAGATGGCAAAAAAGAAGAAAAAATTAGGACAATAATCTACTTACAAACAGCGGAGAAAGGTTGTTGCAAACGAAAATTTAATTATTAATTTAATTAACAACTACTAAATAACGAATCTGGCGTGCGAACATGAACTGAGTTGATAAGTGATAAGAGTTGATGAGGATAATTGTTCACAATTTTATTAACACAATCATGAAAGTTTGTTAACTTGATATGGATAACTAACCATCAACTCCTCTTGATCTGTGATTAGAGTTCGATACCTTTGATAATCATCGGAAGTTCTTTCATTTTCACTGATTTTATCAGAGTTATGCCCACTTATGACCAATAATATTATTATATCGTATATTTCAATAAGTATTTACATTCTTAATGAAGTATAAGGTTAAATGGATTTTTTTAGAATTATCAATAGAATATAGAAGCTGTGTTTGATGAGGTGAAACTATATTATTCGTAACATCTACTCAACCATCATGTATGTTCGACGAAGATTCTGCGAAAATTTCACTGAAATCAAACAAGTAGTTCTCGAGATATTGCTGGAATAGCTCAAAAAAGTAGATGAAATTCATCCAATAAATTTCACAATACCACAGGATTTCAGCGATATCGCAATAACTGATCACTTAATTACAACAAAATTTTCACAGTATCATTAGCAAATATATATAATTTTTCTGAAAAATTCCAGCTCTTTGCAACTAACTGTTCGATCGCAACTGCGTTCGATATTAACATCAATTTCCATTCATCATAAAAATGAATCGAGAGTTTTACTGAGAAACTGCTACGAAAAAGTCGTAATATGACCGAGTTGGATCCATTGAAGATTGTAGTTCATATTTACTAGTCTTATTAAAAAATTCCTGTAAGTCTTCGGTTCACATAAGTACCTTTTTAAGTTATCAGATAAATTATCAGAACAATATTCATGATTGCATTTTTTTGTTTTTTATCAACTAATAGATTTTGGAATTCAACTAAACAATCTTATCATAGCTGATAATTTCATCAAAGCGTTCGTGATCGCACTCCTGGAACTGTGATTTGGAATAGTGCATTTCCCTTCGTTAGATTTGATAAAAATATTGCATGAAATGGGATCATTGCCCAATTTTAAATTGTCTTTGAGGCAGTGTCTTTTAAAACGGTATTAAAGATATGGAGATATTCACAGATAAAATTTACCAAAATTTTCATTCAGAAATTTACAAGTTTGTAACACCTTTGATTTTAAGAATCAGCAAAGCATTGATTGGGAATTTAGTATGATTCTATCAAATTTTATATAATTTACAAGTCACAAAAAACTCGAAAATGCCAGTTTTTTACGTAATCAAAATTATCATACTCGAGCTTAGATTGTAGAAAATGGTTAGGGCTACAAAAATTAAAAATTTTACAAGTTCCTATCAGTTCTCATTTCTATTTTCTGTACTTATAATAGGATTCAATAGGATACTGGGAATTGGGATTCACTGTCAGTGAAAAAAACATTTTATTGAAGTTCATTTTTAGATAGTGTGTTCTCTTTTCACTTTTTTTTTTTTTTTTTTACAGCCAATCAATAAGTATTGAGGAATTTCAAACACTGGACACTACCAATAGTTTAAAGAGGGAATTAAGAAGATTTGTAGCTGAGCACATTTAAAAAGGGTTACAATTTTTTTTTCAAGGTATCCGTTCTTTATTTTAATGACAATATATCAAAAGCATCCTACTAAATTCGTATTGTATCCTTCGTTGAAAAAAATTTGCGTCTATTTTTAATGTTTTGAATTTTATTTGTTAATAATGAATTGATAGTTTTTGCTTCAATGAAATTTTCATCAGACCAAAATCAATAAAATAAAAATAACATTACCTATCAACTCGGGAAAGATATTCAAGATTCGTAAAGTAGGGTACTGAAAACGACATCTGGTATGTGATAAGGACTTATAAAATCTTAGATTTTTGTAGCCCAAACCATTGTTTTCTGCAATCTAAACTCGAGTAATTATCATCGGCCAAAATTTCAAAAATACATCCGAGGGACAATAGACAAAACTTAAATTTTATGAGACAGTGAGCGATATCAAACAGTAAATGCGAATTATTTGCAGGAACAATCTACACGCATGTACAGAGACAGAAGATACATCGGGACAATTTAATTTAAAAAAGAAAGAAAAATTTACATCGAACTTCCTCCAAAACATAATTTTGGTAACTTGCAACCATCGATTTCTGCATTGCCAAAATCAGTTTTAGATCCACTTTAGGCCACGTATTTTATTTTATTTTTTTGTAAAATAAATAAGGCATTTACATTACCAGTTCTTCTTCTTCATTCATATTTGGCTGATTTTATTTACAATAATTTTTTTCTTTTACGTTTCTCACGTTTTGTGTTGGCATTTAAAAAAAAAAGTATAGTATTGGCGGAGGGATCTTTCAAATGATTCGGAGGGCCTTGACCAAGGCATGCATGTATGTTACCCGCCATTGTCGCCCCTAAAGTGTCATACCATGGACTGGCCCCAAGCCACATCTGCCTGAAAGATCCAACCACCTAAATGAACCACTGACTTCGAAATATAAGGTATTAAAAAAACTTTAAAAAATGAAAAAAGGGCATAAAAAAAACCCATCTTACTCTTCACATAACCTCCCAGCTTTAATCTTTAAACACAATTAAAAATAAAAATATGCGCCACATTAGAAAAAATAAATTAAAACTAAATTTCCCCAGATGGGATTTGAACCAACTCTTGAGTGGTGAGCTGGCGTTTCACCTTATATCACAAATATCTCTGCCACGCATCAACCACGGTAAGTGTGTATTTTTCGAAAGTGTCAAATTTTGTAATGGCCATTCAAAAATCAGTGTACCGATTTCGCTCAAATTCAATACCAAACCAGTCTCTAATAGTCTTCAACTGCCATAAGAATTTCAAGTCAAAATATTTTAATTGACGGGAGTTATCGTGATGACAACATGGTGGGTTTGCAATAATTTAAGAACCCCTTCCTCCGAAACTAGCGGATGAATTTTAAAAATTTTAACACGAATGTGTAGCCCATAAAAGCTTCTAACACTACTCCAAGTTTCATTGTTATAAGTTAAACAGCGGAGGTCTACGGACTCCCAAAAAATGCAAAAATGAGCAAAAGTGGAAATAAATATATATTGTGTATAGAAGAATTTGAGTGACCTATAAATTCGTGAATTACGATTCATGATCGGCACTTTTCCACAAGTCCCACTCTCAGGTCACGCCACTGCACTGAATGCAGTAGTTGTATTTTTGGAAACTACACTAAAAAATATACAGACCTCTAGGCCACCCAAATCACTTCACAATAGTCGAAGGATCGGTTATGAGACACTACTGAGTGCGAAAATTTTTTTTACCTTTGGCTCACGTTTCTTCTCCTTTTGTACTTGCAGTGCTTGTTTTTTACGTTTATGATCTTTTTGTTTCTCCTTTACATTTTGATAGTGAATTTCTCGTTGTGCAAAAATTTTTCGTTTCGATGGTAACGATGTTTGACCCGGATGCGATTCGATACCGGCAAATGATGGTACATTTTCACTGCGCATACGACGTTTCTTCACCTTTCTTTCTGTTTTATTAGGCTCTTCAGCACGCGGTTTTTTTGATTCCGGACACAGCGAATTGTTCAATTTACTCTTTTCGGCCCGTTTTTGTTTCACTTGAATCACAGCTCTATTTTCTATCGAAAAAGCTACAATAGGTCTCTGAAACAACACAACGATTTCAGATGATGAGCAACAATCGATGACTACCTGAAAATAAACAATACGCGATCTAACTGAAGCATGCAAGACGAAGCTTCCTTATGTACATACTCACAGAACAACTTTTGTGACGACGCTATTTCTCATAGATGGACGAACCAAAGTCACCAAAATTCTCAAATAACTATTTCAAGTTGAACCCGATGCAAAGCTTGCTTTTTTAAATTCGATCTATTAGAAAGAAATTACTATTCCTCCACATGAATTTGAACTGTCGTCGCATGATCATTTATAAATAGAAAATTTAAATTTTTTCAGTTCAGATTCTGAATTTTGATGGGCAGGTTAGGAAAGTTTTCAATGTTTTATTGGGAGCTACTTCCTCGGATTTATTCACTGAGTTGCAAAGTTTTACTTCTAACATGTGTGATGTGGTAAAGGTTCAATTCTTTTTTGGAGCGAAGGGGTGGGGTCTGTAAGGGTAACCCACTTCGTTTCAATAATGGTTCTTGGGTTCGCTTGCGTCCCACGAATCCTACTTAGTTTTTCTATAAGTCAGCAAGCACATTCATTTATTCCCTCAGTTTCACATGAAACGTATTTAGAAAAAAAAACAAAAAAAACAAGCGCATCAGACACTCATAAAAGACAACTATTTGAAAAGATTCACATAGGTTACGTTTTACAGACAAAGTAAAATAGCTGATCGATTTCCGTCCTTAAGAAGGTTCTTTTGTCTCCAATAGCTTTCACTAAATCTGGAATTCTGGAGTAGAAGGTAGCAAATCTGAAATCAATACTTTTCAAGGAGACGGGTCGGAAAATTTTTTACGCCACTATTCCAATAATTTACCACTTTTTATTTCATTGGGAATTTCTGAATATGTGGCGAGGATAAGAAAAACTGCGCAACTACTGAAAGGTAGTCTGTCACTGATTTAACTCAATTTTGTCGAATTAATGACTCACTCCCTTCAACTTCCGACTTCTAGAAAAGTATTAAAATGTACCAAGAAAAATATTTTAGAAGACACAGATTTAGTTTCGGGTGAATCCGAGTAAAATGGTCGGTTGATATTAATATTTTAACCTTCAGCAGTATAATTCACAAAATTTGGCTAGAAATGTTCTACTTCGCAGAAAAAAGGGTTTTAATTAAGAGACTGAAGAAATTTTCAGCTAGGACAAAATAAAAATCGAAAATACGCAGCAATTACCATTAAAAATTGTATAGAAGTTGTTTAAAAAATAAAAAAAATAAAAAATTACTGATGGACTTTGAACACTGTGCGGGTTCAACTCACTTTATTGGGATGAAATATGCTAGGATTGTTATTTATTTTGCGTAAAGCTGTCAAAGCATCGGTATGCTGTCTAAATGCCACGAAACCATAACCTCTAGTCGTAGGTTTGCCATCTGCATCTAACTGATACATATTTCTCATAATTTTCGACTGGAATAAAAATACAGATATTATACATACTAAAATTATGGTTACATCATTTATAGTATAAAGAATTAATTTTACTTTACCTCCGTTACCCAAGCTTTCGGTGGAGCATGTTTTTTGAATAATTCTCTTAGCTTCTTATCGTCGTAGGATGCTGGTATATTATGAATAATTAACCGAGTGTCCGATACAAACATATTGTAATTCTTCAACATATTACTCTTCCACATTTCCAACTCCAGACGTTTTTGCATGTCAGCCATTGACACATCAATGGCTGCTTTCGTGCCCGCTATTACAGCTGTAATATCAAACATTTAAAAATATATATTGTCTCTTACTTAAAAATTGCAACAACAAAACCACATAAGTAATATTCACCATACCTCCTTCCTTAATGAGATATAGGTTTCGATTATCTTTCTTTTTATCTGGGTGTTTATCACGAGCTAAATTCATAATTTTTTTTTTCTCTAACGCCGGTAAAGCTTCCATCAAGCAACCTTTCAGATTTAAATCTGCATCTGACGATAAGCATTCATCAGCATGCAATTTGTTCTAATAGAACAATTAAAAATCAAATAATTTGAAAGAAAAAGCTAAAATTCTACAGAATATTTTTTACTTTGAATTTAACAAACGCTGTCCCTTTAGAGTGCTCAGTCAACGGATCAAAACAAACCACAGCGTAATACACAGGTCCTATTGTTTCCATAAATGTTTTCAATTCATCGTTAGTGACGCTGAATGACACGTTTTTCAAGAATACTGTCTTGCCTTCTGGTATATCATGAGATGGTCTTGGTTTAGGTAGTTCGACAGGTTTTTCTGGCGGTTGCTCTGTGTACTGAACTGATTCATCAGAACTAAAAGAGCTTTCGGATTCGTTTTCATTTTCTGAATTCGATGAGTTGTCCAGTGCTTCATCTTTGACAGATGAGTTTGTGATTCCGGTATCTGATTCATTTAATGATTCTTCTTTGATTTTTTCGCTATCAGACTTAATAGGTTTGTTAGGTTGTGAGAATTTCCCTTTCGGAATCGCCCAATCGACAATGATTACTCTACCTGAAAATAAATTGAGACAGTAAGCGACAAATTAGCTATAGGCAGACGCAACAAAAAACAGATAGCAACCTAAAAATGGTTTTCCGCTGGTGTAGTGAATCGCTTTTGCTCCACTTGTTTTCTTAGCATATTGAATGAATCCACAACCAACGAGTTTGCCATCAGGTCGTTTCAAAATGTTGAGGTCAGTTATATTACCATATGGTTCAAAGTGTTTCTTAAACGCTTCGTCGGTCACCTATTCAAATAAGAGTTAGTACTAAGATACGATATGCCAGTAAAATTAAAGTTGAAAATACTTACGTTGAAGGGCAAATTTCGGATAATCAGACGGCCTCTCCTGTTGCATTTACTCCGATCTTCCTTAGGTTTGAACCAGGGATTACGCTGCTTATTCATGACAGGTTCACTAAACATTTTCACCTAAACTGAGAAGAGATATTACCGAAAAAACATCAGGGGACAACGAGTGAATAACATATTGAAAAGATCACGTTGAACAATAAAAATGCGAACAAAGTAAAATATAATTATCTCTGATCTTGATGTTTGTGCGAGGCGTTCAGAGACTAGTGGAATACATACAGACTAGTCAGACATTCGAGGATATTTAATATATGATGGAGATGACATATTAGTAGTTTTGGTGTCGCACCTATGGATAGCGCTGCCGACGCCAAGTGTTTTGCTTTCTAATGTGAGGTATGCAGAACGAGGATCGAAAGAACTTGAGACTTTCTTCTTTTAAGAGATTTATTTCGCGACTAAAATATATTTCACAAACGAAAAAGTAAATGGCGAAGCAACAGCGATATGCGATCGAAAGTAGTAGGGGAAACACTTCATGACTAGAGTGTACATATGACATATATATAGAATGATATGATGATGATGATGAAGAATGAGATGAGGTGGGATTTCGTATCAACACCCCCCTGAAATTTTATCGAATGAGTTCTTCATCATGTCTGATGCTGAAAGTAAACGAATTATTATTGCTTATACAAAAAATATTAATATCAAAAATGACATATGCGTAATAAAATATTTCAAAAAAATAAAAATGTTGACATCGTATTATTTAAATATTATGGTAACTTTGTGTTTTCAAAAAAATTTTTGTTTTGCTGTGCTTCGAGAATAATAAGGGTAAAATAAATAAATATATAAAAAATGGTAAAATACATGCAATAGTGGGTTAATATGTGATGCAGAATAATATATGGCATCGAAGAGAAAAAAAAATAAAATAAATAAATGTATATAAAAAATAAAAATGGTAACATGCAAAAAAAATTTTCGTATACATTGATGACTAATACAAAATATATTCAGAAGTGTGCTCAAAAATATTCTCGAACATTTACGTTTATATAAGAAGAGAAGAAAAAAAGAAAAAAAAATAATCACGATAAAATAAATTAACAAAGGTTTATGAGGCACACGATCGTTTATCAGAAACGTTACGTTTAATAGGTATTATCTATGGTACATGACATGAAAAAGATTATAGAATAATATTCATCGCATCGCTTCTTTATCTTTCGAGTATATCATTGTGTTTGAACTGGCGCTTACAATATAGAGGAACGTTTTCGACTTATCTTAATTTGCGGTCATGTAATGGATTTAATCTCTATTGTGTTGATTGTTGAAGGAATTACCTTTCATTACTTCGTGTGGGAATATTATGTGTATTTCTCTCACGGTTGCTTGAAAATGTATAAAGTTTTTATTATTTGAATTGTAGGGTTTCTACTTGCTTGATTTTCTTGCTTTTTTCTTTGTTAATATTTTCGAGAATTGACGCATTTATCTATTGCAAGTATTTTCTGGTAAATGGTATTGTTGAGTACTAATTTTGCATTAAATTGAAGGTTAGATTTTAAGCATTTATTTTCATGTTACGACTTATATTTGGACTTGGGACGACTTGTACTTTATGATGATGAATTTTGAAATATATTATGACTTTGGAATAAACGAATTATTTTTATATCAATTATGTGTAAATATTCGTTTCGTTTAATATTTTGACAACTATATTTTCGAATTTTGATCGATCTAGTGATTTTGTCAAAATGTCTGCTAACTGATTTTCGGAGCTTACAGTCCTAAAGAATATTATTTTTTCTTCAAATGCCTCCAAAATTGAGTAGCATTTGATCATTAGGGCTCTCGACTTTTTCTGACTACCCCCTGAACATATTTTTTGCGTTGAAATGTTATCTTCCATTATATCTACGCTTAATTTTTCACCTAAAATTTCATAATTTATATTTTGTGTGACTTTTATGGTATCAAGTGCATCATAAACTGCAATTATTTCAGCTGCCGTGCTAGATGATGCATGAATAGTTTGCTTACCGCAATTCCATTCTACTAAATCCCCATAAGAAAATATCATAAATCCAGTTATGGATTTTCCTTTACCTAAATTATCTATATCTATATTATTTTCATCTACTTGGGGTGCATATGAGGCATCAATATAGGCCTGTATACCATCCCCTTCTGATCTATATATTATATTGTAATTTTTCGTAGTATTAATATATTTGAAAATTCTTTTTGCATAATTTTTTAATGTATGATTAGAATTATTTTGGAAGCGAGATAGAAAATTTACCGGGAATAATATGTCCGGTCTTGTAAGTCTCGCTAAGTATAGCAATCCACCTATCATTGACCTATATTCGGTGTCATCTATGCCACCTTCAATTTTATCCAATTTTAATCCCGTTTCCATCGGAGTGTTTGTATTTTTCAACTCCGAAATTCCAAATTTTTTTAACATTTTTTCTATGTGTTTGTATTGGGAAAGTATTATTGTATTTTGTTCTATATTTCTATTTATTTCTAGTCCCACAAAAAATTTTGGGTTATTTATTATGGTAATCGTAAAGTCTTTCTGTAGCTCCTCATTTATTTTTGTAATTGATGACTGTAAGTTTGATGCGATCAATATGTCATCTACATAGGTTAAAAAATATATTTTTTCATTATTATTAATTATTGTGTATAAGCATCTATCGCTCTTAGTTTTAGTAAAGCCCATCTCCCTTACTTTTGCGTCCAACAGGTCATACCATGACTTACTAGACGTTTTTAGTCCATATATAGATTTTTCAATTCCAAAACCTGATTTGTGTTGATATTCACACCTTCAGGTTTTCGTACAAATATAGGTTTAATAATTGGTGAGTTTAGGTACGCAGTTTTTACATCATACTGTACCATAATTAATTTTTCTTTATTTATTATAGATAGCAATGATCTTATTGTCCCTACTGATGCTACGGGGCCATGGGTTTCCGCAATATTATATTTGGTTCTATCCTTAAAACCTCTTGCTACAAGCCTTGCCTTGGGTTTTGGATTCCCAAATTCATCAAATTTAATTGTGAAGATCCATCTTGTATCTATCAGTTTTTGGCGATCATAGTCGATTATTTCCCACACATTCATATCATCGAGAGAATTAAATTCGTCATTTATTGCTCTGATCCAATCATCTCTAAAAGGGTTTGATTCTATATCAGAATAATTTCTAGGTATGTTATCTTCTATATATATTTTATTATATCTTATATTTATATTCATGACTACAGGATTAATTATCCCCAAATCATACTCGTAATCTGATGACTTTATTACTAATGGTTTATTATTTATCAGTAACGATTTTATATTCTGGGTTTCATCCACTTTAACATCACATGAGATGTATGATTTTGTGTTATAGGGGTCTTTAAGACAATATCCCGTATTCGTATAACCCATCATTATATTTTTTTCGGCTCTATGTGCTAGCTTTGGGTCAATTTTGTTTTTAGATTTTGTTTTGGCTTTAGTGGCATTTTGCTTTCTGACTTCTACAGGAATATGTCTGTAGGTCAATGCTCCAAAAACTTTTAAATTTTTAAGGTTTGGTTTTATCCCATAGAATAGTTCGTAGGGTGTTTTATACCCTTCGTTTGCTTTTGTGGGGGATCTATTAATTAAATAGGCCGCTGTTACTACAGCATAAGACCAATACTTTATGTCAAGGTTGGCATCAATTAACATGGCCCGTACTCTCCTCATTAAAGTTTGATTTTGCCTTTCGGCAACACCATTTAATTCCGGGGAATATGGCACCACATAATCCATCGTTATGCCAACCTCTTTGCAATAATTTAGTATTTTTATATCAGTATATTCTTTGGCGTTATCACACCTAATAGTCCCTATGGGGTACTCTGGGAATTTATTTTTCATGGATAATATAATATTCTTAAATTCATTTGTTACCTGACTTTTGCTAACAATGGGCATTACGAACGTATATTTCGAGAAATGATCTATAAATGTTAGGATATATTTTTGATTTGCTACTGAAGGAGTAAATGGACCCATAATATCTGAGGATGTTATTTCTAATTTTCGAGTAGGTTTATTTCTAACACTATTATGACCCAATCTCGAATTATTAGCAATGCAACATATTTGGCAATTTAAAAAATCCTCATCCCTAAAATTTATATTATCTGGAATGCCTACTGCCAAATTTTTAAGTTTTTGTAGATATCTGGCATTCAAATGCCCTAGTCTCCTATGTATAATTAATTTTTTATTAATATTATTATTTATTTGTGGATTTTGAGGTATTTCCTCAATTTCATTATTATCATCTTTTATTTCATCTTTCTCACCCCCCTCAGATGATTCCTCATTATCGTCATCTTCCTGAATTTCTAATTCCACAGTAAAATCATCCCATTCATCATCTATATTCTGGGTGACAGGTGCACATATTATATTATTATCATTATTATTAATATTATTATTATAATTTTTGTTTTTATTTTCGATATTATAATATATATAAAATATTCCCTCTTCTTTTTTTGCTGTTATAATTATTTCAGCATTTTCAATAAAATATATATTAGCTATATCTTTTTGTTGATCGATATTGATCATACCAGTGTTCGTAATTTTTATAGCTGAAATGATATCTAAATTTAGATCTGGCACATAATGAACATCCTTTAACTCTATCAATGATTGAATCTTACTGGAATTCTCGACTTTGATCACCATTCTTCCCGTATGGGTAGCATATAAAAAAGTATTTTTACCTGCACATTGCAATTTTATTGGAGTCACAAATTTTTTAACATCGACTAATTTATCCAAGTCAGATGTTAAATGCACTTCTGCAGCTCCATCCAAAATTGCTTTATGATTTAATATTTCATAATTTTCATATTTATTATTTTTATTTTTATTTATTAGTTCGTTCATTAACCATTCATTATTATTTTTATTAAATTTTTTTACCATACAAGACATTTTTACCTGTTGTTCCGAGTTCTCTTTTTTATTAGAGTTCGGTTGGGTTGTATTAGTTTTTGGGGGATATGTTCCCTGACTATTATTAAAATTATTATTATTATTATTTTCTTGTGAATTATTACCACTGCAATTTTGCGCTATATGGCCAAATTGCCCACATTTGTAGCATTTTGGATTATTATTCTGATAATTATTCCTATTGTTGCCTCTATAATTGTTACCTCTATAGTTATTTCCTCTATAATTTGAGTTGCCTCTATAACTATTTCCTCTGTAATTTCCATTACCACCATTGCCATTACTATTTGAACTATTATTTTGATTTTGATTTGGTTCGTTATTGATACCATTACCATTATTATTGAAATTACCGTTATTATTAAAATTGTTTCGATTACCATTAGTGTAACCATTACGACCATTTCCATTTCCTCTATAATTATTTCTATTTCTATAATTATTATATCTTCCCCTGTAATTATTCCTATTATAGTTATTATTATTTTTATAATTATTATTAACTTGATTATTATTACCATTTTGTTTCTTTAAAGTTTGATCCCTGAATTTCTGATCAGAGTCCTCCCTTAGTATTCTTTTAAAATTGTCTAAATTTTTTTCGTTTGAAGGTAAATTTTCATATTGTATTTTCGCAATTGCCTGTTCGTAACATAAGGCTAATTGTAAATTTTCTAATTCCTCTGACTCGGTGACTTCTTTACCGCTATCTCTCACGTCGGTTACTAATTCATCCCATTTTTTTAAGAAACCTTTCATATTTCCTCCTGGTTGAAATCTAAATTCAGTCCATTTTGCTTTCGTCATATTTGCAGTGACAGAAGTTTTTGTGCCATAAATATTATCTAATTTTTTTAGCATATGAATTGCTGTATTGCAATCTCGTATTTGTTTTGTTATTTCATTAGATACTCTCTCTAAAACAAACGCTTTGGCGTTATCCTGCATTTTACAGTAATTAATCATATTTCTATCTGGTCGAAAATTTAAATCATCAATATTATTTATATATGGCTGTAAAAACTCGTGTTCCCCAAAGATGTCATAGTATCCCGCACCTCGGATGGCAGATATGATCATTCTACGCCAATCTAAATAGTATTTTCCATTAAAAACTTTTCCAAGTGGGGCTTGGATGGGTTTGATTTCGTTTGGGGATGCCATTTCTTCTTCTATTTTTTCAAAACCTAACAAATTATTTTCCTTATTACAAATAGGTGTGTATTTTTTATTTTCGATTGATTCTTTTTCTAATTTTTCTATCAAACTTTTTTCTTTACGATTTTCTATTTTATCCAGTTTTTTATTTATTCAATTAGAAAAATCTATTCATAAATTTTTCTTTTGATTTTTCTGAACTATAAATTCTATTTGAGAAATAGTTTACTGAGGATTCTGCAATTTTAATATATTTTAGGCTACTAATATTTTCTATTCTTCCTGATATATCCACTACAAAGGACTCTAATATTATTTCTCCTGTGAAATATGTGACGTAGGGTAAATCATAAGTTTCAATTTTTATATCTACAACTCTTTCACCTTCAAATTTATTAATCAATTCTTTTAATTCTTCCTCTTTAATATTATATTCACCCAATTTTCCTTCACACAGACTTATTATCGGGGGCATAAAAATTTAATTATTATTCAACTTAGTTCAAGAACACAATCACGTACCACGAAAAATAATCAACTTCAATAAATATTACCTTTACAAAATAAAAAATATTCTACTTTACTTCATCTGTTGCGCTGACGAATAATCCCAGTTTTCTGTTCTCTGCTGTTGACCGTTGTACTAACTGCTTAAATTTTGTTTGGAGTTGTCCGAAAAGTTGGGTCCTCGATTTTGTGGATCTGCGATGAGTCCTCGACGACGGGAGCAGTTTTCCTTGGGCTGTTCACTCGATCTTTTTGGCGGTCCTTCTTGGTTTTAGCGTTCGATGACTTCCAGGTTCGGCCGTTATTAAGTCGGGAACTTCAGCTTCAAATTTATGATTTTATTTTTTGAATTTTTCAAAAAATTAAAATTAATTAAACTTCGAGTTTTAAATTTCTCGAGAAGAAAAAACAATTAATTCTTCATGTATTACACGACAGAAAACATAGAAAGATTTTCACGCAACAGTAAAATAAGTTTAACAGATTATTTCATTCATTTAAATTTTTAAGTCTCTCCTCATAGTTCTACCGCAGCGATGGCTACCATGATGTGAGGCGTACAGAACGAGGATCGAAAGAACTTGAGACTTGTGGTAATTTAGAGGTTTATTGCACGAATGAAAAATACATTATTAACAGAATACGAAATGGCGAAGCAACAGCAATGTACGATCGAAAGTAGTAGGGGAAAGCACTTCGTGGTGAGAGTGTACGTATGACATATATATATAGTGATCGTGATGATGATGATGAAGAATGAGTGAAGGTGGGATTTCCGTTACACAATTATTATTAAAAAAAAATATTAAATATAAAAAAAATACAAGTACAAAAAGAATATATGCATAATATATAAAAAAAAATTTACGAAAAAATATTGACATTGTATGTTTATTATTTTTTGGTAACTTGGGTTCCTAAAAAAAATTTTATTGCGCTGTGCCTCGAAAAATTAAGAAAGGAAAAAAAAATTTTAAGAAAAATAAATAAATAAATAAGTATATAAATATGGTAACATGCATGTAATAATGAACACTATCGTGTCTGTAAATAGTATATGGTATATGTTTGTAATAATAAATAAAAAATAAAAATATAAAAAATTGATAACATGCATAATTATTAAAATATTTTGACTAACATATGAATTCCCACTCGTATAATTCGAGTCGAGAGAAAAAAAAGGAAAAAATTAAAAATTCAAAATACAAAAATAATATTCACGAACATATTATACGAATAAATAAAAATAAAAGAAGACGAGAGAAAAAAAATTGACAAAAGATTTTTCAATTGTAAGTTCAATGAATTCAAACGTACGTTACGTATTTTATCTTAAAAATAAACAGGAAAAAGATTGTAGAATAATATACGTTGCATCGTATATTATCTTTCGTACGTTGCATTGTATTTGAAGTGGCGTTTAATATGTTCTTAGATAAGGCAACGTTTTCGGTTTATCTTAATTTGCGGTCATGTAATAGGTTTCAATCTCTATTGTATTTATTGTTGGAGAGTTTCCTTTTATAAATTTGTGTGGGAATATTTCGTGTATTTCTCTCACGCTTGTTGGAAAATGTATAGGGTTTTTATTATACGATTTGTAGGGTTTTTTCTTGCTCGATTTTCGTGATTTTTTCTTTGTCACAATATTCGAGAAACCTTCGATTTATCTGAAGCATGTATTTTCTAGTAAATGGTATTATTAAGTTTCTTTTGTCTTGACAATGATTGAAGGCTAATTTTTCAGCAAATATTTTCGTGTTATGACTTACTTTTGAACATTTTACGACTTGTGTTTGAAATGGGGAAAATTTTTGTACATATACTAAATTTGGAATAAACTATTATTATGTGTATATGTTAGTTTCGTTTAATATTTTCACAATTATATTTTCAAATTTGATCGATCCAACGATTTTGTTAAGATATCTGCCAACTGATTTTTGGAGGTGACTGTTCTAAAAAATATTATTTTTTCCTCAAAGGCTTCCAAAATCGAGTAACATTTGATCATAAGGGCTCTCGACTTTCTTTGACTTCCCCCAGAGCATATTTTTTGTGTTGAAATATTGTCTTCCATAATATCTATCATTAGTTTTTCCCCAAAAATTTCATAATTTATGTATTGCATTACCTTTATTGTATCAAGGGTGTCAAAAACCGCAATTATTTCAGCCGCTGTGCTTGATGAGGCGTGAATAGTCTGTTTGCAGCAATTCCACTCCACCAAGTTTCCATAGGCGAATATCATAAATCCAGTTATTGACTTTCCTTTACTAGGTTCTGCAACTCTATATTCGAATCATCCACCTGGGGTGCATAAGAGGCATCTATGTATGCTTGTATTCCATCCCCCTCTGATGTATATTTTAGATTATAATTTTTGGTTGTGTTAACATATCTAAATATTCTTTTTACATAATTTTTTTAAGTGTCGTTTGAATTATTCTGAAAGTGTGAGAAGAAATTTACTGGGAATAATATGTCTGGTCTCGTGAGTCTTGCCAAATAAAGTAGTCCCCCTATCATTGATCTATACTCTGTATCATCTCTACCGTTTTGTATTTTGTCTATTTTAGTCCCGTTTCCATTGGTGTATTAGTGTTTTGAGTTCAGAGATTCCAAATTTTTGATCATTTTTTCTATGTGTTTATATTGCGAAATTATTATTGTGTTCTTTCAATGTCTCTCATTATTTCTTGGCCCACAAAAATTTTGGATTATTCGTAATCGTAATTGTAAATCTTTTTGCATTCTTCATTTATTCTAGTAATGGCCGATTGTGAATTTGATGCTATTAATATATCGTCTACATAACTCAAGAAATATGTTTTATCTTCATTATTTTTCATTATATAGAAGCATCTGTCACTTTTAGTTTTTTCAAATCCCATTTCCTTTACCTTAATGTCCAGTAAGTCATACCACGATTTGCTCGAAGTTTTTAAACCATAAATTGACTTTTTTAATTCCAGTACTTGGTTTCTATTAATATTTATGCCTTCAGGTCTTTTAACAAAAATTGGTTTTATAATAGGTGAATTTAAGTAGGCAGTTTTTACGTCGTATTGTATCATTATTAATTTTTCTTTATTGACGATTGATAATAATAATCTTATGGTACCTATAGATGCTACAGGTCCGTGGGTTTCAGCAATGCCATATTCCGTTCGATCTTTAAAGCCTCGTGCTACAAGTCTAGCTTTAGGTTTTGGATTCCCAAATTCATCAAACTTTATGGTAAAAATCCATCTTGTATCGATTAATTTTTGGCGATCATAGTCTACTATTTCCCATACCTTCAAATCATCAAGGGAATTAAATTCGTCATTTATTGCCTTTATTCATTCTTCCCTGAAGGGGTTTGTATCTATTTCTGTAAAGGTTTTTGGGATATTATCTTCTATATATGCTTTGTTGTACCTTACG